>ML388047.1:47753-115507 GCA_005239525.1 Nicotiana knightiana | reverse complement strand
CGCATCACTATGGACTTCGTGGTTGGGTTGCCTCGGACCTTGCGGAAGGTTGACGCGGTTTGGGTCATTGTGGATAGATTGACCAAATCGGCGCATTTCATTCCAGTAGCTACTACTTATACTTCTGAGAGGTTGGCCCAGATCTACATTTGGGAGATAGTCCGGTTGCATGGTGTGCCGGTGTCCATTATATCAGATTGAGGTCCTCAGTTCACCTCGCACTTCTGGAGGGCATTACATAGTAAGATGGGTACCCAGATAGACCTCAGCACATCATTTCACCTTCAGACTGATGGTCAGCCGGAGCGTAAAGTTCAGATATTGGAGAACATGCTCAGGGCATGTGTGATTGACTTCGGAGGTCAGTGGGACCAGTTCTTGCCTTTGGCCGAGTTTGCTTACAATAATAGTTAGCAGTCCAGCATTGAGATGGCACCATTTGAGGCTTTGTATGGTCGGTGATGTTGTTCTCCTATCGGGTGGTTTGAGCCTGGCGAGGCTAAGTTATATGGCACCGACCTGGTGAGGGATGCTTTGGAGAAAGTGAAGTTGATTCAGGAGAGGCTCCGCACAGCACAGTCCAGACAGAAGAGTTACGCGGATCAGAGGGCGCGTGATGTATCATTTATGGAGGGAGATAGGGTCCTGTTGAAAGTCTCGCCTATGAAGGGTATTATGAGGTTTGGGAAGAAGGCAAGCTGAGTCCGAGGTTTATAGGTCCCTTCGAGGTGTTAAGGCGAGTTGGGGAGGTTGCTTATGAGCTGGCCTTACCTACCAGTTTATTAGGAGTTCATCCAGTTTTTCATGTATCCATGCTCCGGAGGTACCACGCCGATATCTCTCACGTGGTTGATTTCAGCACTATTCAGATGGATGAGAGGTTGGGCTACGAGGAGGATCCAGTTGCTATTATTGATAGACATGACCGCCAGTTGAGGTCAAGAGAGTTTCTGCTGTAAGGGTCCATTGGAAGGGCCAACCAGTTGAAGAGGCGACCTGGGAGTCCGAGGAGGACATGCGGAGCAGATATACACACTTATTCAGCACTTCAGGTATGATTCTAGACCCATTCGAGGATGAACATTTGTTTAAGAGGTGCAGAATGTAATGACCCGATCGGTCGTTTCGTGTTATCGGACCCCGTTCCCCTAAATGAAACTTCCCATAACGGCTTATTATAATTTATGATTTGCGGGGACTGGTGGTCTGGGATTCGGAGGTGTTTAGAGTGCTATAGGAACAGTTGGTTCCTTAAGGTTGGCCTTTAAGGCCAAGTTTGACTTCTGTCAACATTTTGGGTAAACGACCTCGGAATCGAGTTTCGTCGGTTCTGGTAACTTTGTATGATGATTTCAGACCTGGGCATATGTTCGGAATGGGTTTCTGATGACCCGGGAGCGTTTCGACGCGCAATATTGAAATAAGAAGTTCCTTAAGTTCCTATTGTGGTCTGGGACGTGTTTTTGTGTTATCGAGGTCCGAACGGAATTCTAAGACCAGGAATAGTTCCGTCATGTCATTTATGACTTGCCTGAAAAATTTGGTGTCATTCCGAGTAGTGTAAGTCGGTTCAGCGCGTTGTTAGAAGTCTAGAAATCTTAAAGTTCCTAAGTTTGGTTCTAGGGGTTTTGAGGTGTGATTTTGAGTTTTAACGTTGTTTTGGGTGTTCTGAAGGCTCGAGCGAGTCTATATTATGATTTGAGACTTGTTGGTATATTTGGACGGGGGCTCGGGTGCGTCCAGGTGCCTTTCGGACACCACACGAGGCCAAAACCAACTGAAATAGCTGTTGGTGCACCTGTTCTGGTGTGACCGCAGGTGCGGTTTCCCAGTCGCAGGTGTGACCCCCAGTGGGCAGGCCATTTCTCGCAGGTCCGAACAAAGTTCCGCAGGAGCGGAGCCGCAGGTGCGGTCTCCACTCCGCAGGTGCTGGCCCAGGCTTCCTCGTCCATTTCCGCTGGTGCGGGCCTTTGCTCGCAGGTGGGGTCCTCGAGCCGGGGGTGCAGAAACACTGTTCAGACAGTGTGGTTTTATACACGGGATTTAATTCATTTTCCTTATCTTCTTGTTCTTCCTTGGGTCGATTTCCACCATTTTAGAGGGGCAAACGACCTGGTTATTGAAGGTACGTAAATTCTACTCTAATATTAGCTTCATGCATGGATTACAAGCTAAATTAACTACCTAAATTAGTGAAAAATCAGGAATTGGTAGTAACCTAGGGCTTTCAATAATTTGAGAATTTACCCGTGAATTTGCTACGAAATCAAGTAAAAATAGTATATTAATGATCCTTAGGCTACGAGTGAGTGTTTCCTTCGAGAATTATTAGAATCCGAGCATGTGGGCCCGGGGTCGGATTTTAGGATTTCTTCAAGAATGGTGAATTTGGCCAAGTAATAGGAGAATTCCATGCTTTGAATATAAATTAATGTATTTGTATAAAATTTGGCTAGTTTCGAGTCCTCGGGTGTAGGGTTCAGAGTTTCGGGCGCATTCTCGGTCCGGGGAGTAAATTCGACACAAGGTGAGTCTCCTTTCTAACCTTGTAAGGGGAACTGTCCCCCTAGGTGATTTAAATGCTATATGTGATAATTGTGGGGGCTACGTACGTACAAAGTGACAAGAGTCCGTACGTAGCGGCTATTACTGTTATGTCCGGGTAGTTAGGCCCATATCATGCCTTGTGTTTTTACTTGATATGAATTATATGCTTAATAAATTAAATGCTACATGTTGCTTACTTCCCTGAGGTCGTGTAAAATTTGAGAAACTTGTAAGGAATTGTTCACTGAAAAGAAATTAAAAAAAAAAAAGCATAATGTGTGTGCATGTGACCGCTTTGCAATTTACATTCCGCGAGCGGAGTGTGTTTTTCCCCCCACTCTTATGGGAACGGGCCGTACGCCACGGCGGATTGAGAGATGCACTTTTGGTATGGGCCGTTCGATCCTCCGCAGTGCATAGAGAGGATTTAGAGATGCACTTTTGGTACGGGCCGTTCGATCCTCGATAATGCATAAATGTGAGTACTTTGTGGCGAGGTGCACTTATGGTTCGGGCCGTTCGACCCTCGGCAGTGCACGAACATGACTATCTTATGACTCCGATCGGTTGTCCTTACCCTGCATGCATATGATTTAATTGTTACTAAAATCATGGATATTGATTTGACAGATATTTGGGGGAAGTGAAGTGGTAATTGTTTCATTCATTCCAAGTACTTTCTTGGGTTTTAGTACCTTACATATATATTTGTTGCTTCACTGCCTTTACATGCCTGCAACTTCTATTATACTTTGTTAAATTATATTGTCAGACCTTAGTGAGTGTCATGTCGACCTCTCGTCACTACCTCTTCGAGGTTAGGTGGGATACTCACTAGGTACATATATATTTATGTACTCATGCTACGCTTCGGTATTTAATTGTACAGGTTCTGAGGCTGGTGCATCTGGTTACCCGACCGGAGCTTGACGTATATTTTGGACCTGACTCCACGGTGAGCTGCCTCCCCTGGCGATTCTCAGCAGTACTATGGAGTTATCTATTGTTTATTTCTGTCTACTTCTTTCAGACAGCAGTACAGTTTGTATCATCTCTTGTATATTCTACTAGTTCGCCTGTTGACTTGTGACACTAGTTCCTGGCACACACATAGTAGAATCTATATTTTGGGACTGTATATATTGGTTCATGATCCGTGTGGCTGTATTTACTTAAGTTGGTTAATGTATCCGCTTTTATTTAAATGATCTAAGCTTAAATTTTTTGTAAGGGTGGGGTTGGTATGTTAAATAAGGATAATCCCACTAGTAAACAACTGTTGGCTTGCCTGAATCCGGTGTTGGGCGCCATCACGACCTGTGTTGGATTTTGGGTCGTGACAATCGGGCTGCTTCCGGCAGAGGTCGATCAGGTCAAGACCGTCTGTGATCGGTGGAAAGCTAGGATGGACTGCCTTGCTACGGAAAAGGAGGCAGATTTGGCGAAATTATCTTCGGCAGAGGCCCAACTCCAAGACCTTAAACAAAAAAAGTTTGCCTTAGGCCAAGAAGATCGAAGATATCGAATCCGGTCTTACCGAGGCAAAGGTTGAGATTAAAAAAACCAAGGTTAGGGCGGACACGTCCATAAACATGTACCAGGATGATGTCGTAGCTCTCAAAACTTAGCTGAGGGAGGCTTTCAACCAGGATCAGTGGCGTAGTGACTTGGTGAAGTGCCAATCCCGGAGGGAAACCCTCGAGGAAATTCATGCTCGAGGTTTTGACCTCTCAGAGGAAATTTCTCGGGCCAAAGAGCTCAAGATTGAAGCCAGGAAGCTCACCTCTTCCGATAATGATGATGATGAAGCAGAGGGCAGTCAAGGCGGGTCCGGAAGTGGAGAAAATGGAGATGAGGCTGTTGAAGAAGATGCCCTCCGAAGAAGTTGCTCGGGAAGAAACCGGTCTGGAGGGGACCATACCCGATTGTAATTAGGTTATAACTTGTTTTCTTTTTTCCTTTGTAAGGCTTTGACAAGCCCCTTGTACATGTTTTTTGGTATAATAGAAAATTTTATTTTGATGACTTCATAAATTTCTCTTTCATGCCTTTGTATGTTTATTTGCTTTTGTTGAAAATTCTTATTGTTGTATTTCAACTCGTGATCGAACTAAACCCTTAAGCTTTTCATTTTTACGAGGGCAAGTCCCCGAGTTTGAAACTTGTTCGAGACCTTATCTCGGGGGTGGCTCGATCAAACTGTTCGACGAGTTATCTTTAATGACCAAGTCCCGATGAATCTTAAGTTTTAAGATAAAGTGAACCCTTAGGTTTTCACCAAATGGTTGTTTAAGTATTTTGAGCTCATCGCTATACCCTTTAGGTGAATCTTCGAGCTATAGTTAACATTTGTTCGAACTCGGAATAATTGAACCCTTAGGTCCGAATCGAGTGAGAGCGAGGTCTCGAACTCTAACTGCATTGGCCCTTAGGCTTATTAGATCGACCCTTAGGCTCTTTAGATCGGCCCTTAGGCTCTTTAATAGGGCAATTCGGCCTCTGAGAATGGCTATCATTTTTCCCTTTTCGGCTAAAAGACTTAGTGAAAATTTCTTTATGCCTTAGCATGTGTTTTTTGTACCCATTGGGATTTTTGAAGGCCCAATGATTGGAACTCTATTTTCTCTTAACCCGTTTGTGTTAAGATAATTCGATACCTCTTGAAGTTGTTTTGAAGGCTGATATTATTGAAGCCTTTAAATTATTTGAGGGCTGAGTTTATCGAAGCCCTTTTTTATTTGCTTTGCTAATGGTATCCTTATTTAACCGAATTTTCAAAGTATTTGAAGGCCTTTAGTTCATGGCGGAAGTAGGACGTCTTCGAGCCGCATTATTTCGGCCATAACCTTTAATATGGCCGTAGCCTTGGAGTATGTCTTTTGGACTTATTTTCTGATAACATTTCGAACTTGTTCAAAATGTTAGTCTCCGAGTATGGTGGCCTTGGCCTATATATCGAGGGGTGCCTCTTTGAGGTCTTTATAATTTTGAACTTAGATAGCTCGAGTGTGCAGTCACCGAGTGTTCGAGGTATGCTTGTCCTTGACCCTTGAGCCATTTTTCACAAGTGTTAGTTTTGCACAATAGATCATAATCATAAGTACATGACTCATATAGTAGGAAACTTACTTCGACACATGAGATGTTCGAGAAAAGAGAATGCTTCTTTGAATAATCTATACATGCGTACATGTTTTGTTGTCGGGACTCGAGCTAATCTATATGGACACGGTTCATTCAACCGTTTGGCCCATTACAAAAATTCTTCCTATCGAGACCCATTGATACCTAACATTCGAGGGTGATGCCCCCAGTATTCGAAGTTTATTGCAAAGAAGCCTTGGATACTATTGAATTATCCTCAGGTAGCATATAATTATTGCCTCGTTAAAAACCTCGCCATAAAAACCTATTTGGGATAAAAATCGGTCTAAGGGAAAAAGAGTGCAACACGTACTTTAAAACCTGAGGTCTCTATTTCTTGGATCGAATTCCTGCAATGAGTTAGTTTCGAATACTTATGTAAATGAACGAATAAAGGAAAATCATACCTTAGCAATAGAATCACTTAAGAAGTGATATATTCTAGTTGTTCAATAATGGTTCGCCGTTCATTGTTCCGAGTTTGTAAGACCCTTTTCCGACAATTTCGAGGATATGTTAGGGTCCTTCCCAGTTATGACCGAGTTTCCCTTCATTAGGGTCTCGAGTGTTGATGGTGATCTTTCTTAGGACTAAGTCCCCGACTTTGAAGTGCCGAAGATTGGTTCTTCTGTTGTAATACCTCTCGATTTGTTGCTTTTGTGCGGCCATTCGAACAAGTTCCGCTTCTCGTCTTTCATATAACAACCTGAGACTAGTATTCATGGCCTCGTGATATGATTCCTCTGTTGCATGTCGAAACCTGGCGCTGGGCTCCCCAACTTCGACCGATATCAAGGCTTTGGAAAAGAAAACAGAGTTGCTCCGGTACTGGACTTCGATGTAGTCCAATATGCCCAAAGAACCTCGGGCAATCTTTCTCTCCACTTCCCTTTGGATTCGTTTAGCCTTTCCTTCAACTCACTAGGGTGATACGATGTCAATAGTATCCTCTTTATTTTGTGGTCTACAAGGAATTTTGTAACTTTATTGCCGGTGAATTGTTTGCCATTATCACACACTATTTTCACTGGTATCCCGAATCGGCATGCGATATGATCCCATATAAAATCGATCACTTCCTTTCCCTTATTTTTTCAAAGGCATATCGGAACTTAGATTTACATGGGGCTGATGGTAAAGGGTCGGCGATGCCCATTCCCCACTTCATGAACTTAGATTTACATGGGGTCGATGATAAAGGGTCGGCGATGCCCATTCCCCACTTCATGAACGACCATGGAGATAGGACCGAGTGAAGTTGCTCGTCGGACTGGTGTATCATCGGTGCAAACCTTTGACATTTATCGCATCTTCGAACGAACTCCTTAGAGTCTTTTTCCATGCTATCCCAATAATATCCTGCTCTGATGACCTTTCAAACCAGTGACTCGGCGCCAGAGTGGTTCCTATAAGTGCCTTCGTGGATTTCTCGTAGAACATAGTCAGTATCTCCCCGTCCCAAACATACCGCCAGTGGACCATCGAACATTCTTCTGTATAACATTTTGTCTTCGTCTAATGTGAATCGAGCAACTTTAGTTCGTAAGGCCCTCGATTCTTTGGGATTCGATGGTAACTTCCCGTTCTTCAAATATTCAATGTATTTGTTTCTCTAATCCCAGGTTAAGCTTGAAGAATTTATTTCAGCATGTCTTTCCTCTATTACGGATCTCGAGAGTTGGACGACAGTCCCCAAGTTTATCTCATCTTCGTAGACCGATGACCCTAGATTGGCAAGTGCATCGGTCTCGTTATTTTTTACTCGAGGTACATGCTGTAGAGTCCATTCTTTGAAGCGGTGCAGGGTCACCTGCAATTTGTCTAAGTACCTATGGATCCTGTCATCTCGAACTTCAAAGGTTCCGTTTACCTGGTCAACTACCAGTAGGGAGTTACATTTAGCTTCAATGACTTTCGCTCCAAGCTTTTAGCTAGTTCGAGGCCTGCAATCATAGCTTCATACTCGGCCTCGCCGTTAGTCAATTTGGCAGTCTTAACTGATTTTCTAATAACATTGCCCGTAAGCGGTTTCAAAACAATACCGAGCCCGTACCCTTTCACATTCGAGGCACCGTCCGTGAAGAGGGTCCATACCCCTGATGATGTACCCGATTTCAGCAGAAGTTCCTTTTCTACTTCGGGTACGAGGGTTGGTGAAAAGTCTGCCACGGAGTTTGCTAATATTTGAGATTTGATGGCTGTTCGGGGTTGATATTCGATATCGTACGCGCCAAGTTCGACGGCACATTTGCCTAATCGACCCGATAATTCGGGATTATGCACAACATTTCGAAGTGGATAAATGGTGATCACACATATGGGATGACATTAAAAGTATAACTTTAATTTTCTAGATGTGCTTATTAGTGCTAGCGCCAGTTTTTCTAGGTGTGGATACCTAGTTTCAGCATCTCCTAAGGTTCGACTCACATAATAAACTGGAACCTGCATACCTTGTTCTTCTCGAACTAATACACCACTTACCGCTATCTCGGACACTACAAAGTATAGGTATAGCTTCTCATCTGCCTTTGGAGTGTGGAGCAAAGGTGGGCTCGATAGGTATCATTTCGATTCCTCCAATGCTTGCTGACATTCCGGGGTCCATGTAAAATCATTTTTTTTTGAGTAAGGAGAAGAACATGTGGCTTTGATCTGATGACCTCGAAATGAACTGGCCCAGGGAAGCTATCCATCTGGTTAGCCTCTGAACGACTTTCACATTGTCCACGATAATGATGTCCTCGATGTCCTTAATCTTATCGGGGTTGATCTCGATTCTCCTATTTGACACCATGAAGTTGAGGAATTCACCCGAGCCGACCCCGAAAGCACATTTTTTGGGGTTAAGATTCATGTTGTATTTTCTCAAGATTTTGAATGTCTCCTGCAAATGAGTCAAATGGTTCTCTATGTGCAGGGACTTAACTAACATATCGTCAATGTAAACTTCCATTGATTTACCTATCTGTTCTTTGAACATCTTGTTAACTAGGCGTTGATATGTAGCTCCCGTATTTTTTAGCCCGAAGGGCATTACATTGTAACAATAAGTTCCATACTTAGTGATAAAAGAAGTCTTTTCCTGATCTACTGGGTCCATCTGGATTTGGTTGTACCCAGAATAGGCGTCGAGAAAAGTAAGTATCTCGTGGTCGGCCGTGGCATCGATCATTTGATCGATGTTAGGCAAGGGAAAAGAGTCTTTTGGACATGCTTTATTCAAGTCCTTATAATCTACACACATTCTAAGTTTGTTCCCCTTTTTAGGGACTACAACTACATTGGCTAACCATTCGGGATATTTTACTTCCCGAATGGACCCTATTTTAAGAAGCTTTGTTACCTCCTCCTTTATTAAGGCGTGCTTTACCTCGGATTGAGGCCTTCTCTTTTGGTTTACCGGTCTGAACTTGGGATCCAGGCTCAGTCGATGAGTCTTTATCCCGGGCGGGAATCATGTCATGTCTAAATGGGACCATGCAAAGCAATTTATCAATAAGAAATTGAATAAGTTTTTTCCTGAGTTTGGGGGTCAACCCCGTTCCCAGTTATACCTTTTGTTCGGGTAGATACTCGATCAGTATCACCTGTTCCAGCTCCTCGGCCGTTGACTTGGTAGCATCCAATTCTTTGGGAATGACGAAAGTTCGAGGAGTGAGAAAATCCTCTTTTTCTTCTTCGATTACCTATTTATCCTATTCAGTCGAGGCTGGGGACGGTGATTGCTATTTGGTCGTTTGCTTATCTTTGGTGCTCGACTTTTATGAGGTCGAAGATGCTGATATCAGCGTCACCTCGTTGACTGCAAACATTTCCTTTGCAGCGTGTTGTTCCCCATAGACTGTTTTCACACCATGCCCTGTTGGGAACTTCATCATTTGGTGAAGTGTCGATGGTACTGCCTTCATGTTGTGTATCCAGGGCCTTCCAAGTAGTGCATTGTATCTCAATTCACCTTCGATGACATGAAACTTTGTGTCTTGGATGGCCTGGCCACGTTCACTGGTAGGATTATCTCCCCTTCGTTGTTTCACTAGCCATGTTGAAGCCATTTAGGACTCGAGATGTAGGTACGATTTGGTCTAGAAAACCGAGCTGCTCTACGACCCTCGATCTGATTATGTTCGCCGAGCTACCTAGATCCACAAGAACACATTTAACTTGAATTTTATTTAGAAAAATTGAAATTACCAGGGCGTCGTTGTGCGGCTGAGAGATGCCTTCTGCTTCTTCGTCGTTGAACGAGAGGGTGCCTTTAAGCACATGGTCTCGAGTCTGTTTTTCTCTTGTGATCGATACTTTGGTGCGCTTGAATATAGGTCCCTATGGGACGTCGACCCCGCCGACGATCATGTGGATAACATGCTGAGGTTTTTCCTACTCGTTCTTTCTATTGGCGTCTCTCTCCCTGAAGTGATTTTTTGTTTGATTACTAAGGAGTTCTCGAAGATGGCCCTCATTGAATAATCGAGCTACTTCCTCTCTTAACTGTCTGCAGTCTTCGGTCCTATGGCCATGTGTGCCATGATACTTGCACATTAGGTTTGGATTTCTCTGAGCAGGATTGGTTTGTATAGGTCTTGTCCACCTAGTGTCCTTGATCCTTCCGATGGACGATACAATCCCCGATGCATCGACACTGAAATTATACTCCGATAGCCGGGGTGCTTATATGGGATCGGCATATTTGTCGAAACCAGTCTTACTCATTAATCCCCAAAAATTTTGCCCTCGGTCACCTCTTCGATTATTCCGGGAAAAATTGCATCCCAGATGGTTACTCCTTCTATCTGAAACATATGGCTGATACCGATCTTTATTCGGTCTCGATTCTCTAACAAAATCTCTTTGATTCTTACTTGTCGATCGATTTGGATGTATTGAACCCGAGGGGGCTCCTAGTTGGTCGTCCTCGACCCTAGTCTTTGACTGATATTGATTGTGAACTTCTGCCCAAGTCACAGTCGGGTACTCTATTAAAGTTTGCTTCAACTGGCGCGATGTGATCGAACTCCGCTCTTTTAATCCTTGGGTGAAAACTTGGACGACCAATCATCAGTAACTGGTGGCAATTCCATTCCTTCCATTTGGAATTGAGACATGAACTCTCTTAACCTCTCGTTATCCCTCTGCTTCACTTTGAAGAGGTTTGATTTTCTTGTTGAGACCTTTATAGCCCCAACATATGCCTTAAGAAATGAATCTGTCAACATGGCGAACGAATCGATAGAGTTCGGTGGCAAGTTGTGGTACCAAATCATAGCTCCCTTTGATAAGGTCTCCCCAAACTTCTTTAGCAATACAGACTCGATTTCGTCATCTTCCAAATCATTACCTTTTATGGCCTAGGTATAAGAAGTAATGTGCTCATTGGGATCCGAGGTCTCGTTGTATTTAGGTATATCGGGCATTCAGAACTTCTTGGGATGGGCTTAGGAGTCGCACTTGGAGGGAATGGTTTTTTCAAAAACTTCTTGGAGTCCATTCCCTTTTAAGATTGGTGGTTCCCCCGGTGTCTTATCAACTCGAGAGTTATAGGTTTCCACCTTTTTGTCGTTGGCCTCGATTTTCTTTTCTCCCAATTCTATTCTCTTAGTAAGTTCCTCGAGCATTCTCATTATATCAGGGTCGGTCGTCAAAGTATTATCACCTGATCTTTCAGGCACTGGCTCGGTACGGCGAGTAGCCTCTTGTTCGACCCTATTTGGTGCCCTGTGCTGATTTTGCAACTGAGCAATGGCGTTTAGTTGGGCTTGCAGCATTTCGAATATAACTTGGAGACTAACACTTTCATATCCTCTGCCCTGCATTCCTCGACCGTAAGTTCGACCCTCTCTGTGTACGCTTCCCTCGGGGTCCGCGCCCAGATCTGCATTCAAGCCAACATGAGAACTGACATCAACCGGGTTGACGGGCGGTGCTCCCCCGAAGTTGGCCTGTGGCACCTCGATTCCTGGAGCGATAATATTCTCGTTTTCTCCGTGGAGTCCGAGACCGTTGTCACCATATGTAGCGGTGTTTTGTGAGTTTGACATGATTTATCCTGAAAACAAAATTCTTGACAAAAAACAAGCATAAAATAGTGTGTTATACTTGAATTAGCACTGAACAATCACTATTATCCTTAGCCCCACGGTGGGCGCCAAGCTGTTTACCTCGAAATACGAGTAACAATTAAACTTGTAATGTGGTTATAAGGATACGTGATCTAATTCAATGCTGATTGATAAATAGCTAAATAAATAAAGGAATTAAATGATTGTAATAGATCAAACTAGTGCTGTTTGCAAGTTATCGACCTTGGCCTGGAATACTGTCGAGATTGAACGTTAAGAGCCACGAGAATAATAAGAACAATATGAACAAAATGAACAAAATGAACAATAGAGAATTAAGAGCGAGTAAAAGAGCAGAACGTTTATATTTCTTAGTGAATGCGTAAGTGATTGTCTCCTTACAAATGAGTAGGGTTCCTCTTTATATAGTAGAGGAATCCTAAATAAGGTATAACTCTAATTTCGAAAGTAAAATACATGATTGATATCAATAACCGTTAATGGTCTGCCAATTCTGGGATTCTCGGCGAGATTGGTGGTCGATTGAGGATATGTCGTTATTCCATTACCTCGATACCGATTTAGCCTGATCTCGATCCCTTAGTCTTCGTGTTCTTCGAGCCTGAACTTGCTTCGATACTGGTTCATTCTCAAGGCATACCCTTGAGCCTGTAAAATCGAGTATGGTCGATTTTAACCGTGTACAACATTCAAAAATAGTCACAGTTTCAAAAGTAATCGAAATTTAGATACTTTTCATGTAAAGATAAATCTGAACGAAAACACTGTTCAAAATCCGAAAAATACTCCAGTATATTATGCTGGAGTTCCAACATAGGTATACTGGAACTCCAACATATTATACCGGAGTTCCAGCATAAGTATAATGGAACTCCAGCATATTATATTGGGTTCTAGCATAAGTATACTAGAACTCCAGCAAAATATACTGAAGTTCCAGTATATTATACCGGTCCAGCATAATATGCTGGGAGTTCATACACAGGTGCTCCAATCTCCAGTATATTATGCTGGAACTTTCCGCTTGTTGGAGTTCCAGCATAATATGTTGGAAGTTCATACACACACTACTAGAAATCTGATAAAAAGCGACCAAAAAAAGAGACCACCGTTGGTCACTTATGTCAAATTACCGACCAAAACGCATCCAAACACGCTTGGTTGCTATATTGGTGGTCCTTTTACCTTAGCGACCAACCTTGGTCGCTAAGGTAATAGGACCAACTATGCACTGTAAATAAAATACCGACCAACTTTGGTCGCTATATTATTTTATTAATTTAAATTTACCGACCAAAGTTGGTCGGTATGTTTAAATTACGATATTTAATTAATTATTATAATTTAAAAATTACCGACCAACGTTGGTCGGTAAATTAAAAATATCTTAGTTTTAACAATATATATATAACGGTAGCGAGCAAGGTTGGTCGCTAATTTTAAAATCTGGGTAAAAAAGCGACCAACCTTGGTCGCTAATTTTTAATTTCTTAATTTTTTTATCATAAGCGACCAAGGTTGGTCGCTAATTCCCAGAAGTTTTTTTAAATAGGGAAGCGACCAACTTTGGTCGCTTTTCTGGGTTGTAATTTTGGCATGAAATGCCTGTTTTGGCAGCTACACCACCTGCCAGCATACCAAAATCCCTAAATAACAATACAATTCAATACATACAATACAATTATATACCAAAATCTCCACAACAACAACAACACAACAACAACAACAACAACACAACAACAACAACACAATTAGAAAAACACATTAAAACTAACAAATTAAAGTTCAATAGAACTAACAAATTAAACTAACAAAACTAAGTTAAAGCTTATTACAACTAGTTCAAAACCGGTTCTATTTGTCTCAAAGTATATAAAAGTCAAGGAGTGTTTTTTTACAACATCATCATCACCGTCTGATGAACTTTTATCTATAAGACATTATAGAGAAGGGTCTCGTGGAGGACGGGAAGAACGACCATGGGGAGGACGGGAGGAACGATCATGGGGAGGATGGGAGGAATGCTCACGTGCAGGTCGAGCCTCTGGTGATGACTCACGAGACCGGGGAATCGGAAAAGCTCCAGTAGATAGGAGAGTTCTGATCTGAGCTTGCATGCCAAGGTACTGAGCATCTCTAACCTTTTCTCTTTCCTTGGCTGCTTCTAGCTCGGATGTGAGCTTTGTCACAGTCTCCCGCGTAGCGGAGAGGCTCTCCCCATCAAGTTGCTCGCCTTGCGAGGAAGTCCCTATTCCTTGCATTCCACACTTATAGCTATGTAATTTCTTAATAGGAAGCCCGTATACCTTCCCCCATTTTGGACTTGCCCGACTCATTAGGTGGCTGAGTGTGGATGAATTCCTCCACGTTAGTTTGGAAGTGACCCTATACGAAAATTTACATTGAATTAGAATTTCAAAATTTATATAAAAGTAAATTAAAATACTTTATAAGAAGTGAAAACTTACATATACAGTCGAGGCCTGGTCCTTGACCCACTTTTCGTGATTCGTATCTTTCTTCTTCTTCTTCTTCTTCACAATATGTGTATCCTTGAATAGCTCATCTTGGTTCATTGGACGCCCCAACTTCTTTTCCTGAAAACAAATTAATTTAGTTAATAAACAAAATAGATATACTTTAAAAATTAAAATAAATTAAGCGATTACGTACCAATCTTCTTTTTATTGTCCCTAGGTTTATCGCACCTCCAGTGTGCAAGGAGCCTCCCTTCTCAGATGCGCGAGCTTTCTTTCCTTTTTCGCTCTTCTCTAAGAACTTTGCGGTAAGTCATTGTCTTTGCAAATAATCCCACAAATTTTGAAGTAACCAGTCAGGCTTCTTGTTCTTCTTTCTAGCTTCCGAGAAAGTATGCGACAACCGCTTGCGAGCTTTGTGATGAAAATTTGCAGCCACTTTCGTGCTATAGCGGTATTCCCATACACACTTGCTCTGTATTTCAAAAGTTAATTATTATATGGAAATATCATAAATATAAATAATTAAACTGCTTAAATTGATTGATAATTTGCTCCTTCAGCGAGAATGGGAAATCAGTCCAAGTCGCATAAGGGCCATCATAAAGCTTTCTGATGGCTTTGGTGATTATCCTCGTAGTCTTATTACTCGGTATGAACCTGCAATTTAACAAAAAAAATATATTAATATCTCAGTAAAAACTTTACAAAACAATAACACAAAAATAACAAATAACTCTTATCCATCACCCTCAGGAACTATGATGATCCTTTCATATTGATCATAATGCACCTCCTCGTCATCATCATTATCACCGTCCGATGCATGTATATCACAAGTGTGGAAGCTGTAGGGGGATCAAAGCTACTACTTTGCAGGCGAAGGCCTGAAATAGATGGAGTCCCTGATGAAGATGGTTGCAATCCCTGTGACTGCGACATAGCTGGATAGACCCCAAGTGGCTGTGATATTGATGGTTGTGACCCGAGTGGCTGTGACATGGATGGATGTGATCCATGTGCCTGCGATCCACGTGGTCGTGAGGCAGCTGGACTGTATGCCGGACGTATAGTCATATGACTCTGTGATGAAAGACCTGGTGTCTGCATGAAGGTGTAGGGATCGTGATGCTGTGGCAGCTCAGTATAGCCGTGGGGTGGAGGATAAGACATAGGAATAGGCATCTCTGAAGAGGGTGGAAAAGATGGAGTATTATTTTCTACCCTCCTCTTTCCCTTCCTAGCATTTTCTCGACCCCGAGAACCAGTAGGGTCATTGCTACCTTGACCCTTACCTGTCGTCTGCATAATATAATACATATTTAGATTGAAACATATAAGAAACTAGCTATAAAATGAGAATTATTAAAAAAACCAACTTTTTAAAGCTCATCGACGTATTGTTCCTCGTCCGAGAATTCTTCTTCCTCACTTGTTTGAGCTTCATCAGTTGATTCTTCATCCTCATTTTCTATAATTGTTACTTCATTTATATTAACTTCTTCCAATATGTGTTCAGGATGTTCCAAATCATTTTCTAACTGATCATCCACTATTTGGTGAACACTGGAGATATCGTTTTGATATGCAACATCTAACACATTCTCGAGTTCCACCCTACCTACAGGCTTAGTTTTTATTACAACCCACCAATCGGACTTATTCCGCTGCAATAGATAAGGAGCATAATACACTTGCCTAACATTATGTGCAATTATGAAAGGATCATAGCGATCATACTCCCTCGTATGATTAACCTCAATTATATTTGTATTGGTTGTGTACTCTTGTACCTCTTGTTGGATTTGTGTCACGACCCACAAAACCCTAAGGTCGTGATGGCGCCAGACATCAATGTCAGGCAAGCCAAATAATTAATTAATTGAAATAACTTTCCGATTTTAACATTTATGAAAAAAATTTCCTTTCACTTTATTACATATTAACCAAATAAAAGTCTGTTAATTAAAAACAATGGTTTAAAGATTACACTTAAGCAATTATCCTAACACATCCCAGAACCACGTGTCACAAGTACACGAGAAATTTCTAAGAATCTATACAAACATCACAAAACCTGTCCGAAATAAAAATTGGACAAGAGAATATAAACTGAAAGTAAATACAGTACGAGGGAGACTCCGTCAGCTGCGGATCGCCTCCGGATGATGCAGCTCGCCTAAGTCTCCGAATCCTCCACATTGCTATGAAAGTACCTGTGCAATAAAATGTACAGCAAGTGTAGCATGAGTACAAAAATAACGTGTACTCAGTAAATCGCCCTCCTAACCTCAGAGAGGTAGTGACGAGAGGTCAAATTAGACACTTACTAAAGGTCAATTTAAAATATTTAAGAGTGAAACTAAGCATGATTATCATAGGTAATTCATTAAAATCAGGAATAAAAAGTTTCGACTTCGTTCACATTTAACACTTTATATCTTATTCGTATTAATAATAATTAATCAACATGGTGATTTAATCAAATAACAATTTATCGACGGGAAGGAACAACTTCTTCCAAAATCTTTTTAATAACTTTAAATCTCTATCATTTCAATTGACAACTTAATATTTTAGGCCAGTAATCAGGCAAAATCAAAGCAACTACGCAGTAAATATCATGCGCAAGCAATGCCGAGGGTCGTACGACCCGAACCAATATAAACATAAACTGTGCACTGCTGAGGGTCGAACGGCCCGAACCATAGATGCATCTATCTGCCCCGCTAGCGAATCAATCATGTGACGCGGTTAAAAATAATAAGGCTACCCTGCTCGCGAATCATACCTGCGACACAGGTGCTCATATGAATACACACAAATACAGGGTCATCCTGCTCGCGAATCATACCTGCGACACAGGTGCTCATATGAATACACACAAATACAGGGTCATCCTGCTCGCGAATCATACATGCGACTCAGGCACCTAAGGTTACACATATCCACATAATAAATCCGTATTTTATCAAGAAAGAAGTTTTTCTCAGGAAAGTGGTAAAAATACTTCTTAAAGGAACATGAAATATAGTTTTTAAATCTTTGTTTTGAAACTTATTTTCTAAGTTTAATGATATTCCATAATACAACCCTACCAAGTACACAAATATCCACAGAGGAATCAATTCTCTTTCTAGATGATTAACAAGATGAACCCCAGTCTTCTTTTAGATATTCAATTACGATTTTGATTATATTAGCAGTTTAACATTACATGAAGGATTACAAAGTAAAACACCCAAGGCATGACAGTGGGTCCTAGAGTACCCGGACAAGGCATAATAGTAGCTATGCACGGACTCCCGTCACCTCGTGCGTACGTAGCCCCCAAAGATAATAGCATGTACTTAATTAATTCACCTAGGGGGACAGTTCCCTCTCACAAATAGTTAGAAAGGAGACTTACCTCGCTCCGAAATTCCATAAACGGCCTCCAAGCCCTCCCGACGACCCAAATCGTTGCACAATGCTCCTAAACTACCACATAATGGAAAAGCAATGAAAATTCATCCTAATACTCACAACAAATTCAAATTATGTACTTTCCCAACCCCGCTCAGTGAAATGATCAAAATGCCCTCAGGCCCACGTGCCCAGAAATCCGAAATTCTCGATAATTCCCCAAATTCCTACCAGTTTTCATGCCTAATCCATGCATATAATCTTGTATTTAACTTACAAACGGGAGGAATTTACTTACCTTGACAATGCATGAAGGAATCCTCTCTTGAAGCCTCCCAAAATCGCCTAAGCCCATGAAGAAATGAAGACAAATGAACCCAAATTCTTGTTTTAAAATATTCTGCCCAGGATGATTTCCGTACCTGCGGTCCTACATCCGCACCTGCGCTCCCGCAGGTGTGACCAATCTCCCGCACCTGCGGCTTCCTCAACTCCAGCCCAAAATCGCACCTGCGCCCCTTTGTCCGCACCTGCGTCTTCACAGGTGCGGAAATTCCATCGCACCTGCGGTCCCTAGCCAAGCCTGCCCACTTTCGCACCTGCGGCCAAATCCTCGCAGGTGCGAATCACACCAGATGACAGCAATTCCAGCCTTCTTCAAACTCTCAACTTGATCCGTTAACCACCCGAGGCCCCCGGGACCCCGTCCAATCATACCAACATGTTCCAAAACATAATGCGAACTTGCTCGAGGCCTCAAATCAAATCAAACAACATCGAAACCCCGAATCGCACTCAAATACCAACTTTATGAACTTAGAAATTTCCAACTTCTACATCCGATGCCGAAACCTATCAAATCACGTCTGATTGACCTCAAAATTTGTGCACAAGTCATATTCGACATTACGGACCTGCTCCAACTTCTGGAATCGCATTCCGACCTTGATATCAAAACTTCCACTTCCGGTTGGATTTCTCAAAAACCTTCAAATTTCTATCTTTAGCCAAAATGACTTCAAAATGACCTACGGACATCCAAATTCACTTCCGATCGCGCTCCCAACTCCAGAATCACCACACAAAGCTATTCCCAGACTCGGATTCCCAAACGGACGTTAATAACTCTGAAATGCACTTCAAGCCCAAATTTATGAATTTCATCTAAAATGTTATTTTCCACAATATGCCTCGAAACGCTCCTGGGTTATCCAAAACCCGATCCGGACATACCCCCAAGTCTGAAACCATCATACGAACCTGCTGGACCCTTCAAATCCTGATTCGGAGGTCGTTTACTCAAAATTTCAATCTTAGTCCATTTCTCCAACTTAAGGCTTCTAAAATGAGAATTTTCTTTCCAAACCAACTCTAAACTTCCCAAAGTTCAATTCCGACCACACCTACAAGTCATAACACATGAAATGGAGCTGCTCACGACTTCAAACCGCTGAACGACGCGCTAGAGCTCAAAATGACCAGTCGGGTCGTTACATTCTCCCCCACTTAAACTGACGTTCGTCCTTGAACGTGCCAAGAACTGCTCTGGAGTTATCTGAAATCACTGTTTAACATTTTGAGCACCTGCCCGTGCTACCACAACCCAATTGAGTACATTATCTTGATCAAATCTGAAGATTCCTTCTTCTACCCATATAATAAGCTCAGAATTCATTCAAACACCTGAAATCTCTCTACCAGGCCTAGTTCCAATATATAAACACCATATAAATTACCACATGACATACCAGAACATGACTGCATACCTTTGCTGAATTAGCGCCATGCACCGCAAGATTCATCATGTATCCACAATGACGTTCCCTGAACCTTAATACCCCAAAATTCCACGAATCTGATGCTCCCAATGCACCTCATGATATATATACATACATCCTGCTATAATGCTGGCGATACCACCACAACGGAGGAAATGTGCAGAAATTCATACCCAACTGCAGAGTTAACAATCCTTGAATACCTCATCTTGACTAGAGTCATCACTTCATTATGAACCTGAATAATGGTATTTGTTCTTTAATATACACTGCACATGACCTTATCGCAATGATCCTTGATCTGATAATCCCGTCTCACCAAGTATAAACTGCCAAACAACAAATCACCCCAACATGACCAACAGCTCACATGATACCACATCGCGCCAATAGACCATAACTCGAACATGATAATAAGAAACGACTCAGGAAGGGACTATTCAACTCACGCGACTAATATGAACTTTTCTCAGAAAATAGGAAATAAAATATAAGAAAATAAATATAGGAACCTTACTCATCATCACACTGTTGCGGCGTGCAACCGATCCAAATAACATACTCGTGGCGGCATGCCACCCGATCCCAATAACATACCCGTGGCGGCGTGCCACCCGATCCAAATAACATAACCGTGGTGGCGTGCCACCCGATCCAAATAACATAAAATTTATGTAAGAAGACACACACCGAGCTAAATCTCTCACTACCACAAATATCGAACATCGGTCACAAGCACGCTAAGTGCACAATACCATCCTGGGGAGACTGATAAAGCCGTAGGCTACAAAACTCAAGCACAACTGAGGTGCGATATATATTTATATATATACACTCTGGATCTCAAGAGCTATCCTGCTCACATAACATCCCCACTATGCGGGACCTCAACACATAGGAAATTACCAAGCCATTTCACAACTCACACGGCACAATCATAATAACACATGAATCTGACGAAGACGGAACAACATCTGCTGTTCTAATACCTTTCCATGAAAAAGCGCTCTACTGAAATAAACATGCCTGGATCATACGGAGCCCATAATCATATTTAAATCCATCCACAAACATCGAGTCACCTTGCTAGCACCAAACTAAGCTGATAGCTTTTACCTGGGTCCACATTAACCCACTTCCTCTCATAATACACGAGAAGAACCATCATCACCGGGACAAACACTCCATAATGCATAATCAACTGAACCGAACGCCCTCCGGGCATAGATTCTCTAATAAACAATATTGCACTTCTTTATACTCAGTCCAAACCTTCAATCCATCAAGTGACTACATGTCACACTTATACAATGTTTTCGCGGTCATGCTTCCACAACCTTCCACACAAGGCAACAAGTCTGCCCATCCACCACTGGCCATACTACGCTGCACGACAATTCAAGAACCCATAACCAGGGTACAAAGCCTCTTCCACCGAATATCAATCTTAGGTGACGCTGAAGATAACACCAGCTTATTCTGAACTTTCAAATAATTTTTTCTTGCTCTTCCGAGCTCATGACATCCTTATTAACACCGAACCGCAATCTCGATTCTTACTCCCAGTTACATACTGCTCACCGCACCTAACCTGCCAATATGAGGTAGCCTATGAATTCCGTCATAACTGCTGAACCATCAATAGGGCGAACACTTCATCATATAGAAACCTTCTACTTAACTCAATTCAGGAGTACCATCTCAACATACGAGTGAATTCCCTACAATCACCCAATATGCAAATCCTTAAGTAGTAGCCTATACCACCATAACTCTTTGGGGATCCGCCTATACCTGATAGGCCATAACACTCAAATGCTCCCACACGACATCCGTTACGACGGTCAAAAAGCCCCGCACACACCGGCACAAACCACATGCATAACTTAATCACATCAAAGGAACTGGTCACTACTGCAAATGTGCCATTTCAACCATGGCTAATCAATCTATCTTCTTTTAATCATCTTCAATTGCCTCAGGAATAATAGCAACCCCTTCAACTCATAACAAACTCAACCCTCACTCATCCCGAGTGATCTTGATTCACGAGACTATACTGCCTAAATCCCGCAACCCGTCTCATACCTTCCTGATAATCTTTCTACAATCCGAAGTTTATTTTCTCTCGCTCCTCCAATACCATCCTGCATGCTGAAACATATCATAGAACATTCCAACCATCCTCCTTTTTCTCAGAAATTACTCTGCAAAAGCTCGATTCTCGATCATACTGCTGCCTGAAACCCTTAAATGCCGCATTCTTAGCTTTTGAATTTACTAGGACAACTATTGAGAGTCACCCACTCTAACTGGCCTCGAATACAATCAACTCCAAGGCTCTTCTAGCACATGAACACCCCTTTCAAGGAAACACGAGACCGAGTCACTACCCTGACAACTCACCTATGCTTTAAGCAAAATTCTGAATCTTCCAAAGCCTAACCCTGGCCTACAGGGCCAAATTTTGCACATATTCATCAAATCCCACGCACAATTTACATTTTACTCCTTTTCCTTAGCTGAAATAACTTGCCAATACGCCGACAATCCGTAAATCTATGAGAAGACAACCCTACAACCTAACTGCAGATGGTGGGACTCCACCACTTAGCCCGAAGCTACTCCTTGCACCACTCTAGACCCTGCCGAGATCCTTCCTCCTTTGATAACATGATCTTGCTCAACCAATCCGTCCAATTCCTCCAAATTCTCTTTCCAGCACTCCCTAAATACTCAAACTCTTTAGCATCATTCTCACCTTCCGCCTCCTATCGAATAGCCATTAGAACCCTCACCGAGACCTGCCAACCCCGCCATCGCTAACCTATTCACAGAAGATAACCCACCTGTGGAAATCACCCGCGGACACCTTCCAATGATGCTGAAATGCATGCTCTATGCGACTTCAATACCCCATCCTACGCCCTGCTTCATTTACCAACTTACTAGTCCGTCCGCTCCTCATGGACATCCATTAAATGCGCGACAATGTCTTCAACTTCCAAGCTATGCTGCTGCTCCCCCACTTTGCGACTGCTCAACTTTCGCTTCTTACACCTGGCCTCCTAGAAATGGAACCACCGCCCAGCCTCACTCCAGGATCCTTCTCTGTAGCTCTCAAACCAGCAGATCACCTCGACTTCAAACCCTCCGAAGATCATCTTGCTCTAGCTGCCTTTATTATCAACACTTATCCGGTACTGAACCACCGCACCTCACGATCTCTGCAACCGCATTCTTCAATACTTATTCTCAATACTCTAACCCCAAGCAACCGAAGAACCCATAACACCGACAAACTTAACACATTCCGTTCGGTCAATGACAACGACTACACTTCACAAGTGCATATCCCACCTCACTTGAAGCCACCAACAATGACAACGACTACACTTCACAGGTGCATATCCCACCTCACTTGAAGCCACCAACAATGACAACGACTACACTTCAGAGGTGCATATCACCTCACTTGAAGCCACCAAGTCTTACTACTTTATCAACCCCAACCAGACCATTCATAACCCAAATGCCTTTCCTTTGCCGGGACTAAAATACCGAAATCTCGAAATCACACCCTTAGAAGGCCTCCCTTCAAACCATTTATCATCCCTAACATACGGGCAAATTTTCTATCATCATATCGACATCACACGATAACCAATCGCAAGCATCATCACTACCTGAGCATAGCCTTAAGGTTACCAGAAACACAACTATTGAGCTGAAACAACATATTACCCTTTTGCAGGGCCATATCAACAGCCCCAACCAATTACACATGGAAATACCTCGAATTACATTCGTAGCACCATTTCAATTCCTTAATTTCCTGATTCATAGCAAGCGCTTCGCGACGCGTAAGATTGAGTAGGAATGAACATAGGCATAAGCCTCAAAGTAATCAAATCGCACGATGAGAAATCAAGAAGGGAAGTACTCCTAACAGCCCTGTAGTCTCTCGAAGATAAGCACAGACGTCTCTGTATCGATCCACAAGACTCTACTAGACTTGCTCATGACTCGTGAGACCTACGGGAACTTAGTGCTCTGATACCATGTTGCCACGACCCAAAAATCCCTAAGGTCGTGATGGCGCCAGACATCAATGTCAGGCAAGCCAAATCATTAATTAATTGAAATAACTTTCCGATTTTAACATTTATGAAAAACATTTCCTTTCACTTTATTACATATTAACCAAATAAAAGTCTGTTAATTAAAGACAATGGTTTAAAGATTACACTTAAGCAATTATCCCAAAACATCCCAGAACCCGGTGTCACAAGTACATGAGCAATTTCTAAGAATATATACAAACATCACAAAACCTCTCCGGAATACAAATTGGACAAGGGAATATAAACTGAAAGTAAATACAGTACGAGGGAGACTCCGTCAGCTGCGGATCGCCTTCGGATGATGCAACTCGCCTAAGTATCCGAATCCTCCACATTGGTATGAAAGTACCTGTGCAATAAAATGCACAACAAGTGTAGCATCAGTACAAAAACAACGTGTACTCAGTAAGTCGCCCGCCTAACCTCAGAGAGGTAGTGACGAGAGTTCAAATTAGACACTCACTAAAGGTCAATTTAAAATATTTAAGAGTGACACTAAGCATGATTATCATAGGTAATTCATTAAAATCAGGAATAAACATTTTTGACTCTATTCACGTTTAACAATTTATATCTTCGTCGTATTAATAACAATTAATCAATATGGTGATTTAATCAAATAACAATATATCGATGGGAAGGAACAACTTCTTCCAAAATCTTTTTAATAACTTTAAATCTCTGTCATTTCAATTGATAACTTAATATTTCAGGACAATAATCAGGCAAAATCAAAGCAACTATGCAGTAAATATAATGCGCAAGAAATGCCGAGGGTCGTACGGTCCGAACTAACATAAACATAAAATTGTGAACTGTCGAGGGTCGAACGACCCGAACCATAGATGCATCTATCTGCCCCGCTCGCGATTCAATCATGCGACGCGGTTAAAAATAATAAGGCTAGCCTGCTCTCGAATCATACCTGTGACTCAGGTGCTCATATGAATACACACAAATACAGGGTCATCCTGCTCGCGAATCATACATGCGACTCAGGCACCCAAGGTTACACATTTCCACATAATAAATCCGTATTTTATCAAGAAAACAGTTTTCTCAGGAAAATGGTAAAAATCCTTCTTAAAGGAACATGAAATATAGTTTTTAAATCTTTGTTTTGAAACTCATTTGCCAAGTTTAATGATATTCCATAATACAACCCTACCAGGTACACAAATATCCACAGAAGAATCAATTCTCTTTCTAGATGATTAACAAGATGAATCCCAGTCTTCTTTTAGATATTCAATTACGATTTCGATTATATTAGCAGTTTAACATTACATGAAGGATTACAAAGTACAACACCCAAGGCATGCTAGTGGGTCCTAGACTACCCGGACAAGGCATAATAGTAGCTACGCACGGAATCCCGTCACCTCGTGCGTATGTAGCCCCCGGAGATAATAGCATGTACTTAATTAATTCACCTAGGGGGACAATTCCCCCTCACAAAGTTAGAAAGGAGACTTACCTTGCTCTAAAATTCCATAACCAGCCTCCAATCCCTCCCGACGACCCAAATCGTTGCACAACGCTCCGAAACTACCACATAACGACAAAGCAATGAAAATTCATCCTAATACTCATAAAAAATTCAAATTATTTACTTTCCCAACCTCGCTCAGTGAAATGACCAAAATGCCCCCGAGCCCACGTGCTCGAAAATCTGGAATTCTCGAAGATATATTCTACCCATAGCCTTACTAACTCAAATATACCATTTACTCTTATATTCATGCTCAATTCGTGGCTAAATTCCAAATTTATATTTTCTAGGTTTCTTCAATAATTTCCCAAATTCCTACCAATTTCCATGCCTAATCCATGCATATAATCTTGTATTTAACTTACAAACGGGAGGAATTTACTTACCTTGACAATGCATGAAGGAATCCTCTCTTGAAGCCTCCTAAAATCGCCTAAGCCCATGAAGAAATGAAGACAAATGAACCCAAATTATTGTTTTAAAACATTCTGCCCAGGACGATTTCCGCACCTGCGGTCCTACATCCGCACCTGCACTCCCGCAGGTGCGACCAATCTCCCGCACCTGCGGCTTCCTCAACTCCAGCCCAAAATCATAATTGCGCCCCTTTGTCCGCACCTGCGACTTCGTAGCTGTGGAAATTCCATCGCACCTGTGGTCCCTAGCCAAGCCTTCCCACTCTCGCACCTGCGGCGCCCAAGCCGCACCTGCGGCCAAATCCTCACAGGTGCGAATCACACCAGATGACAGCAATTCCAGTCTTCTTCAAATTCTCAACTTGATCCGTTAACCACCCGAGGTCTCCGGGACCCTGTCCAATCATACCAACTTGTTCCAAAACATAATGCGGACTTGCTCGAGGCCTCAAATCACATCAAACAACATCGAAACCCCGAATCGCACTCAAATCCCAACTTTATGAACTTAGAAATTTCCAACTTCTACATCCGATGCCGAAACCTATCAAATCACGTCCGATTGACCTCAATATTTGCGCACAAGTCATATTCGACATTACGGACCTGCTCCAACTTCCGGAATTGCATTCCGACCTTGATATCAAAACTTTCACTTTCGGTCAGATTTCTCAAAAACCTTCAAATTTCTATCTTTATCCAAATGACTTCAAAATGACCTACGGGCATCCAAATTCACTTCCGATCGTGCTCCCAACTCCAGAATCACCACATGAAGGTATTCCCAGACTCGGACTCCCAAACGGACATCAATAAATCTGAAATGCACTTCAAGCCCAAATTTATGAATTTCTTCAAAAATGCTAACTTCCACAATATGCCTCGAAACGCTTCCGGGTTATCCAAAACCCGATTCGGACATATGCCCAAGTCCAAAATCATCATATAAACCTGGTGGACCCTTCAAATCCTGATTCGAAGGTCGTTTACTCAAATTTCAATCTTAGTCCATTTCTCCAACTTAAGGCTTTTGAAATGAGAATTTTCTTTCCAAACTAACTCTAAACTTCCCGAAATTCAATTCCGACACACCTACAAGTCATAACACCTGAAATGGAGCTTCTCACGACTTTAAACCGTTGAACGACGCGCTAGAGTTCAAAACGACCGGTCGGGTCGTTACAATTTGGGTCAAACCACTTGCATCTAAAGAGTATCAATTTCTTATGGCCAACCTGTATATTCTAGTTCTATTATTTCTTTGAGCACACCATAATAATCAATATCTAACTTGGTTACCATCACCACCTTGAACCCCCACCCCGCTGTTGTTGCTATTTTTATTTTTAGAGCAATCCTCTGTATGGAACTTATAACCATTCACTACGTACTTAGACATTGTTGTGACCTGAAGCCCAGGTCCCCAAGATATATCTTTCAAAAATTGATTTACACCATTATTTGGATCATTTACCTATATATTGTTAAAAAAATTCATAAGTTAGAATAACTTACAAACATTGTTTACCTACATAGTGTTAGAACATTATCAGGATAAGCTTACAAATTGTTTGAACCACGTATCAAATCTCGTACATACAATATCATGGCCAAATTGACCCGCGAAGTGACTGTGACACATCAAATATTTTTAGTAATTGCATCGAGATGTAATCACAGTAAATTTTATATTTTGATAACTACTAAATCAATACTTACTTGAGAAATGGTACAACTTCGGGACCATTTAGAAACACATGAAGTGTAGCTGACTTGTACTCCATATAACTCAAACTTCTCTTTCGAACATCCTTAAAACATCGGCCTGGTTGATTGAATATGGACATAGGCGGATACAATGGATCATTCACACATTCGACCGTGTGCCTATTCCTAGCACATGGCACATTACTCTCAAAATAATAAGAACAAAGATAAGCAGTTTCCTTTGCAAGATAAGCTTCGCATATAGATCCGTCAATCATATTCCTCTACTTAACAAATTATTTGCATTTTCCAATTGTCCTACATAATGTCATGTTAGCCAAGAACATTCAAATAAACGGAAAATTACATCAAACTTATAATATTACCTCTCAAAGGGATACATCCATCTGCATTGAACAGGCCCTCCAAGTCGTGCCTCGTGTACAAGGTGGATTGGAAGGTGTTCCATCACATCAAAAAAACCACATGGAAATATCTTTTCCATCTTACTAGAAGTTACACGGCTGTTGTGATCCATCCGGAGTAGGTTTTCTTCCCTTAATGTGGTAGAACACAAGTCTTTGAAAAACAAACTAATCTCTGTGATGGGTTTCCAGATTCTTTCAGGAAAACCACAAAGTGCAATACGCACTAAGGTCTCCATGAAAACATGACAATCATGACTTTTCAAATGGTTCAACTTCCCTACCTCCATATCAACTTTTATCCCAAGATTTGACGCATAACCCTCAGGCATCTTCAATTTCTTAACCCAATCACAAATTTGCCGTCTTTCCTCCAAAGTGAATGTGTAACTTTCTTTCGGCTTGAATATCTTACCATTGTTTGTTGTCTGCAAGTATAATTCAGGCCGCTTGCAATATTCTTGTAAGTTCATTCTAGCCTTCGGGTTATCCTTTGTCTTACCTTTAACATCCATCACTATGTTGAAAAAATTGTCAAAATAATTCTTCTCAATATGCATGACATCAAGGCTGTGATGGATAAGATTATCCTTTCAATAAGGCAACTCCCAAAATATACTATGTTTCGTCCAATTATGAGTAACACCATATCCGGGGAATCTATAAGGTGGAGCTTCAGTAACTTTACTGCAGTTCTGGACCCTCTCCCAAATTTCCTCACCTGAAATTATCGGAGGTAGAGAATCATATTCCATTTTATTCTTTTTGAATGCATTTTTCATCCTTCTAAACTCATAATCAGGAGGCAAGAATTGACGATGACAATCAAACCATATGTTTTCGGCCATGTTTCAAAGTGAACGCTTTACTATTTTCCATGTAGTAAAGACAAGCTAGCTTCCCAGTAGTCATCCACCCAGAAAACATTCCCTACGCAAGAAAATCGTTAATAGTCCATGTTAAATTAGCACGCAAATTGAAATTCTGCTTGGTTGATATGCCATATGTTTTGTAACAACCCGATTGGTCGTTTTGAGCTCTAGCGCGTCGTTCAGTGGTTTGAAGTCATGCAAAGCTCCATTTCAGGTATTATGACTCATAGGCATGGTCGGAGTTAAATTTCGGAAAGTTTAGAGTAAAATTGGAAAGAAAATCCGCATTTCAGAAGCCTTAAGTTGGAGAAATTGACCAAGATTGGAATTTTGAGTAAACGACCTCAGAATCAGGATTCGAAGTTTTCTGCAGGTTCATATGATGATTTTGGACTTGTACGTATGTCCGGATCGGGTTTTGGATAACCTGGGAGCGTTTCAGCGTATATTGTGGAAGTCAGCATTTTGAAGAAAATTTCCTAAGTTTGGCTAGAAGCGCATTTCAGTGATATTAATGTCCGTTTGGGATTCCGAGCCTGGGAATAGCTCTGTATGGTGATTCTGGAGTCGGGAGCATGATCAGAAGTGAATTCGGATGTCCGTAGGTTATTTTGAAGTCGTTTGGCTAAAGATAGGAATTTGAAGGTTTATGAGAAATCCGACCGGAAGTGGAAATTTGATATCAGGGTCGGAATGCGATTCCGAAAGTTGGAGCAGGTCCATAATGTCAAATATGACTTGCGTGCAAAATTTGGGGTCAATCGGACGTGATTTGATAGGTTTCGGCATCACATGTAGAAGTTGGAAATTTCAAAGTTCATAGTTTGAGTTTGAGTGCGATTCATGATTTCGGCGTTGTTTGATGTGATTTGAGGCCTCGAGCAAGTCTGTGGGATGTTATGGGACTGAGTCGTGTGATTGGACGGGGTCCCGGGGGCCTCAGGTGGATTCCGGGTGGTTAACGAATCAAATTTGAAGTTGGAAAAGGAGCTGGAGCTGCTGGTGTCTGGTGTGACCGCACCCGCGAGGATTTGGCCGCAGGTGCGGCTTTGGCGCCGCAGGTGCGAGAGTGGGTTCCTTGGCTGGGATCGCAGGTGCGATGGAATTTCCGCACCTACGAAGGCGCAGATGCGGGCAATGGGTCGCAGGTGGGGATCCGGCTGGAGGAGAAGGAAGACGCAGGTGCGGGCTCTTGGGCGCACCTGCGGAAGCGCAGGTGCGAGGACTGAATTGCAGATGCAAAAATCGGCCTGGACAGAACGTATTAAAACAAGGATCTTGGTTCATTTTCTCATTTTTCTCATGGCTTAGGCGATTTTAGGAGAGCTTCAAGAGGGGAATTTCATCATCAGTGTCAAGGTAAGTTATTCCCACTCATCTCAAGTTAAATACAAGGTATATGCAAGGATTAAAACATGAAAATTTTTGGAAAAATTGGGAATGGTATTTTGAAGGAAAACCTAGAAATGGTATTTTGGATTTCTACCACGAATTTGAGCATGGAATTTAGAGTAAATTGTATATTTGAACTAGTAAAGCTATGGGTAGAATATATCTTCGAGAAAATTTCGGATTTCGGGCACGTGAGCCCGAGGGCATTTTGGTCAATTCACTGAGCGGAGTTGCGAAATTATATAGTTCGAATTGTTGCAAATATTAGAATGGATTTTCATTGCTTTGCCCATTATTTGGTAGTTTTGGGGCGTTGTGCATCCATTGGATTTGTCGGAAGGGCTTGGAAGCCGGTTATGGATTTTGGAGCGAGGTAAGTCTCCTTTCTAACTTTGTGAGGGGGAATTGTCCCCCTAGGTGAACTAATTAAGTATGGGCTACTATCTGCGGGGGCTACGTACGCACGAGGTGTCGAGAGTCCGTGCGTAGCTACTATTACGTGCATAGCTACTATTATGCCATGTGCGGGTAGTTTAGGACCCACTAGCATGCCTCACCTGTTGTACATGTGATCTTGCCAGTAATATTAGACCGCTAATATAACAGAAATAGTAATTGAATATCTAAGAAGACTAGAGTTCATTTTCTTAATCATCTAGAAAGAGAATTGATTTCCTCCGTGGATAATTGTATACCTGATAAGGTTATATTATTGAATATTATTAAACTTGGCAAATGAGTTTCAAAACAAAGATTTAAATGCTATTTTTCGTGTTCCTTTAAGAAGAATTTTATCATTCTCTTGAGAAGCTGTTTTCTTGAAAAAAATGTGGATTTATTATGTGAATACTTGTACACATTAGCACCTGAGTTGCAGGTATGATTCGCGAGCAGGATAGCCTTATTGTTATTATGTTGACCGCGTCGCATGATCGATTCGCGAGCGGGGAAAATAGATGCATCTAAGGTTCGAGCCGTTCGACAGTGCACAGTTTATTATTATTGGTCCGCGCCGTTCGACCCTCGGCATTGCTTGCGCATGATATTTACTGCGTATTTGCTGTGATTTTACCTGATTACTGGCCTGGAAATCTTAAGTTGTCAACTGAAAAGACAAATATTTAAAGTTATTAAAATTTTGGAAGAAGTTGTTCTTTCCCATTGATTATTTGTTAATAAAATGACGAAGACTTAAAGTGTTAAATGTGGAAGGGTTGACATTAATTATTCCTGATCTTAATAAATTGTCTATGACATTCATGCTTAGTGTCCTACTTGAATATAATAAATTGACCTCTAGCAAGTGTCTAGTTCGGCTTCTCATCACTACCTCTCTTAGGTTAGGCGGGCGACTTACTGAGTACACGTTGTTTTCGTACTCATGCTACACTTGCTGTGCATTTTTATTGCACATGTACTTTCACAGCGATATGGCTGGTTTGGAGACTTAGGCGAGCTGTATCATCCGGAGGCGATCCGCAGCTGATAGAGTCTCCCTCGTATTGTATTCATTTTTGTTTTAAATTCCATTGTCCAATTTGTATCTCGGACAAGCTTTTTAATGATTGTATAAATTCTTAGAAATTGCTCATGCACTTGTGACACCGGTTTCTGGGATATGTGTATGGGATGTATTTTATAAAAATGGAATATTAAACTGTCGTATTTACCTAACGGATTTTTGTTTAGTTATTATGTAATAAGTTAAAGGTAACGATTTCAAAAATGTTAAAACAGGAATTTATTTCAACTAATTAATGATTAGCTTGCATGACGATGGTGTCCAGCGCCATCACGACCTTAATAGATTTTGGGTCGTGACAACATGGTATTAGAGCACTAGGTTCCCTTAGGTCTCACGAGTCATGCGCAATTCTAGTAGAGTCTTGCAGATCAGTACGGAGACATCTGTACTTATCTTCGAGAGGCTACAGGGCTGTTAGGAGTACTTCCCTTCTTGACTCCTCATTTGCGATTTGGTTCCTTTAAGGCTTATGCCTATGTTTCACCCTATTCAATCTTATATGTCGTGAAGTGCTTGCTATGAATTCGGAATTTGAGGAATTGAAATGGTGCTACGGATATGGTACGAGATGTTTTCCATGTGAAGTTTATTGAGGCTATTGTCGTGGCCCTGCGGAAGGATAATATGTTGTTTCAGCTCAGTAGCTGTGTTTCTGAGAGCCTTGAGGTTATGCTCAGGTTGTGATGATGTATACGATTGGTTATTGCGCGATGTCGATATGATGATAGAACGCTTGCCCATATGTTGAGTCCTGATGAATGGTCTGAAGGGAGGTCTTCTCAGAGTGTGAATTCAAGATTTCAGAATTTTAGTTTCGGCAGAGGAAAGGCTTTTGGATTATGAATGGTCCAGTTGGGGTTGATAAATTAGTAAGACATGGTGTTTTCAAGTAAGGTGGAGTATTCACCTGTGATGTGTTATCGTCGTCCTTGATCGAATGGGATGTGTTAAGTCTGTCGTTGATATGGTATCTTCGGTTGCATTGGGTCAGAGTGTTGTGAAGTAGTATTGAAGAAGCGGCTGTCAGGGACCGTGAGGCGCGGTGGTTCAGTACTGGATAAGTGTTGATAATGAAGGCAACTCGAGATAGATGATCTTCGGAGAGTTTGAAGTCGTGGCGAACTGCTAGATTAAGAACTACAGAGAATGATATTGAATTGAGGCAACAATTGGGTAGCATACGATGAAGGAAGATATGTGAAAAGTGCTAGGCAGTGGTCCCCTTTCTAAAAGGCCAGGTGTAGGAACGAAAGTTAGGTGGTTGTTTAAAGGAACAAGTTTAACAAGTGGAAGAGTAGCAGCGTAGCACAGGAGTTCAGTGGTAAGACAACTGCCTATCTTGAGAAAACGCTTGAGAGTTTTAGTGGATGGTGATTGGGTCCACGAGCTTAAGTTGAAATGTGGGTTATTTCGGTGGAAGGTTGGATACAATAGAGAGTTGTTAGGAATGAAGAAGGACGCAATGTGGCGGTGAATTTGAAGATGTTGTAGTACATTTAGTAGATTTCCATGAGGAGTGGACAGACTGGTAAAGTTGGTGATTTCCACAAGTGGGTTATCTCCTGTGAATAGGTTAGCGGTTGCATGGTTGGGAAGTTTCTACGAGGGAATGCTGACAGGGGAATTCGGAAGAATTGGACAGATTGGTTAAGCAAAATCATGTTAACAAAGGAGAAAGGATCTCAGCAGGGTCTAGAGTGGTGCAAGGAGTAGCTTTGGGCTAAGTGGGCGAGTCCCACCATCTGCAATTGGGTGGTAGGATTGTCTTCTCATGGGGTTGCAGATTGTCGGCGTGTTGGCAAGTTGTTACAACTAAGGGAAATGAGTAAAATGGTAATTGTGCTTGTGATTTGATAAATATGTGCAAAATTTGGTCCTATTGGACCAGGGATAGGCTTTGAAAGATTCAGAATTTATGCTTAAGGCATAGGCGAGTTGTAAGGATAATGACTCAGTCACGTGTTTCATTGAAAAAGGGTGTTCATGTGCTAGAAGAGCCTTGGAGTTGCTTGTATTCGGGACCAGCCAGAGTGGGTGACTCTCAAAAGCGGTCCTAGTGAATTCAAAAATTAAGAATGCGTTGTTTAAGGGTTTCAGGAAGCAGTATGATCAAGAGTCGAGCTTTTGCAGTATAATTCCTGAGAAAAGGAAAATAATCGAAGAGTCTATGTTATTTTCACCGTGCAGTATAGTATTGGAGGAGTGAGAGAAATAAACTCCAGGTTGTTGAAATATTACCGTGAGGGTATGAGATGAGTTGCGGGATTTAGGTAGCATGGTCTCTTGAATCAAGGTCACTCGGAATGAGTGAGGATTGAGTTTTCTATGAGTTGAAGGAAGTTACTATTATTCCTGAGGCAATTGAAGATGATCAAAAGAAGATAGAGTGGTTACCCATGGTTGAAATGGCGCACTTACGACAATGATCAGTTCCTTCGGTGTGATTGAGTTATGTGTATGGTTTGTGTAGATGTGTGTGAGGCTTGTCGGCCGTCGTAATAGATTTCATGTGGGAGCATTCGAGTGCTATGTCCTGTCAGGTGTAGGCGGGTCCCGGAAGGTTTATGGTGGTTCAGATCACTACCTAAGGATTTGCATGTTGGGTGATTATGAGAATTCACTCGAGTATTGTTATTGTTCTCTTGAATTGAGGTAAGTAAAAGGTTTCTATATGATGAAGTGTTCACCCTATTAGTGGTTCAGAAGTGATGATGGAATTCTTGCGCTATCTCATATTGGCATGTTAGGTGCGGTAGGCAGTATGTAACTGGAAGTAAGGAATCGAGATTACGGTTCGGTGTTAACAAGGATGTCATGGGATCGAATGAGCAAGAAAAAGTGATTTGAAAGTTCAGAGTAAGCTGGTTTTATCTTCAGTGTCACCTGAGATCGATATTCAGTGAAAGAGGCTTTGTACCCTGGTTATGGGTTCTTGATTTGTTTTACAGTGTTAGTGTGGCTAGTGGTGGATGTGCAGATTGCTACCTTGTGTGGAAGGTCGTGGGAGCATGACCACAGGAAGATTGTATGAGTGTGACATGTAGTCACTTAATGGGTTGAAGATTTGGACTGAGCATAAAGAAGTGTAATATAGCTTATTTGAGAATTTATGCCTGGAAGGCGTTTGGTTCATTCAGTTGTGGATTGTGGGGTGTTTTTCCCGTCTATGATGGTTGTTCTTGCGTAATATGAGAGGAAGTGGGTTATTATGGACCCAGGTAAGGCTATCAGCCTAGTTCATTGCGAGCAAAATCGGCCTGAAGTGTATGAATGGATTTAAACAGGATTATGGGCTTCATGTGAGGCAGATGTGTTCATTTCAATATAGCGCTCCTCAAGGAGGGGTGTTGGAATGTCAGGCGTTGTTCCATCTTCGTCAAATTCATGTGATATTATGATTGTGCCGTGTGAGTTTATGTGTTGAGGTCCCGCGTAGTGGTGATGATATGTGAGCGGGATAGCTCTTGAGATCCAGAGTATACATATATATCGCACCTCAGTTGTGCTTGATTTTTGTGAGAATATGGCTTTATCAGTCTCCCCAGGATGGTATTATGCATTTAGCGTGCTTGTGATCGATATTCAGTATTTTGTGATAGTGAGCAATTCAGTTCCATGTATATCACCTTATGTGAATCTTATGTGTGGATCGGGTGGCACGTCGCCACGGATATGTTATTGGATCGGGTTGCACGCCGCAATAGTGTGATGATGAGTCAGGTTCCTATATTCATTTTCTTGTGTTTTACTTCCTATTTTCTGAGAAAGTTCATATTAGTTGCGTGAGTCGAGTGGTCCCTTCCTGAGTCATTTCCTTTATGTATCATGTTCGAGTTATGGCCTATTGGTGCATTGTGGCATCATGTGAGACTGTTGGTCATGTTTGGGGTGAATTGATGTCTGAACAGTTCATACTGGGTGAGACGAGATTATCGGATCAGGGATCAGTGCGATAAGATTATGTGAAATACATTAAAGGACAATTACCCTTATTGGTTTGTAATAAGGTGATGGTTCTAGTCAAGAGGAGATATTCAATAATTTATTAACTCGACAGTTGATTATGAATTTCTACACACTTCCTCCGTTGTGATGGTATCGTCAGCATTATAGCAAGATGTATGTATATATATTGTAAGGTGCATTGGGAGCATCAGATTCATGAAATCTTGGCTATTAAGGTGCAGAGAGTGTCATTGTGGTCAGATGATGAATTAGACGGTGCATGGTGCCAATTCAGAAAAGGTATAATGTCGTGTTCTGGTATATCGTGTGGTAGTTGATACGGTGATTATATATTGGAAGCAGGCCTGGCAGAGAATTTCAAGTGTTGGAACTGGATTCTGAGCTTATTATATGGATAAAAGAAGAAATATTCAGAATTGGTCAAGCTAATGTACTCAACTGAGATGTGGTAGCACGGGCAGGTACGCGAGGTGTTATATAGTGATTTCAGACAACTCAAGAGCAGTTCTTGGCACGTTCGAGGACAAACGTAAGTTTAAGTGGGGGAGAATGTAATGACCCGACCGGTCGTTTTGAGCTCTAGCGCGTCGTTCAGCGGTTTGAAGTCATGAGCAGCTCCATTTCAGGTATTATGATTCGTAGGCATGGTCGGAGTTGAATTTGGGGAAGTTTAGAGTCAAATTGGAAAGAAAATCTTCATTTCAGAAGCCTTAAGTTGGAGAAATTGACCAAGATTGGAATTTTGAGTAAACAACCTCAGAATCAGGATTTGAAGGTTCCTACAGGTTCGTATGATGATTTCGGACTTGGGTGTATGTCCGGATCGAGTTTTGGATAACCCAGGAGCGTTTCGGCGTATATAGTGGAAGTCAGCATTTTGAAGAAAATTTTCTAAGTTTGGCTTGAAGCGCACTTCAATGATATTGATGTCCGTTTGGGATTCCGAGCCTATGAATAGCTCCGTATGGTGATTCTGGAGTCGGGAGCGCGATTAGAAGTGAATTCGGATGTCCGTAGGTTATTTTGAAGTCGTTTGGCTAAAGATAGGAATTTGAAGGTTTTTGAGAAATCCGGCCGGAAGTGGAAATTTGATATTGGGGTCGGAATGCAATTTAGGAAGTTGGAGCAGGTCCGTAATGTCAAATATGACTTGCGTGCAAGATTTGGGGTCAATCGGACGTGATTTGATAGGTTTCGGCATCGGATGTAGAAGTTTGAAATTTCAAAGTTCATAATGTTTGAGTTTGAGTGCGATTCGTGATTTCAGCATTGTTTGATGTGATTTGAGTCCTCGAGCAAGTCCGTGAGATATTATGGGACTGATTCGTGTGATTGGACGGGGTCTCGTGTGTCACACCTCCTTTTTTCACTACCCCCCGGATTAATAAAGGGTAATAAGGGAGTTTTTCCACTTTAAGTGACATTATTCGGATTTGGGATTTTTATTAATTTTCAGAGTCGCCACCCGGATTTTTAACGATGTTCCGGGACACCGTGTGATTTTTAAAATCCCAAACCGAGGAATTTTTGACTCTATTTTGATTTGTCTGCGACCAGAAATCCGAGTAAGGAATTCTGTTAACCCGGGAGAAGGTGTTAAGCATTCCCGAGTTCCATGGTTCTAGCACGGTCTCTTAACCATTAATATTTGGCCTAAATTATCTAATTGCTTACGTGTTTTAGCCTATTGTAGATTTGAACTCTTTGAAATTTAGCCGCTTTTGATAAGTATGGATTTATCTTGAAAATAAGTCACGAGAACGTGCACTTGTTATGCTTTTGGACATGTTACAATTACGCCACATGAAATGCACCCGCAATTGCAACACGTGATTTTAATATAGTTTGAAGTTGAAGTCGGGTACATGAGTTGTCGCACCCGAGTGTAGATTACGTAGTCAGGACTATGGCCGCGATGGTTTTATAACACCTATTCGAGTCAATGTTCGATCATTCTTTATGTCTTGTATTTTTGAAAGAGCGTTTTAGTTTTAAGATCGATTAGGACGTTTATGGATTTATCTTAAACAAGTCACGATGGCGTGCACTTGTTCTTTTTTAGCACACGGAAAACACGTCACATGAAATGCACCCGTGGTTGCTATGTACATTTTGCTAATGTTTGGAATTGAGGGTCAGGGGTATGAGATGCCACTCCCGATTGTAGTTTATTGTAATTTTGAGGTAATGATCGATTTTTATCAAATTTCGAACTAAAGGTATTCATTCTACCTAGAAGATCTCCTAAAACGATATTCATTGGTCTAAGACAACATCTTATGTGGTATGGCCTCATCTAGCCCCTTTTTATCACATTAGGCCATCCTAAGTCAGCTCTCCTTGTAATAGGACTACTGGTTCTGAAAAGAATTTTGTTTTTAGCCAACGATGGCAAATGTGGGAATCAGAACGTCCCTTGTTCGTTCAGATATATACACTTATGAAATTCAGATATCTAAATATGTTACTTGTTAATTCTGATACGAATGGGAAAGATGAGATCACTCTACTTCTTCCAGAATTTTATGATTTCTAACAAAGATCATACCACATGCGGTTTTATTAATTTTGAAACAGTAATCCTTACCAATTCTAAACAACTTAATCTCATTCTTCTAAAGGATTAAATTTCACACATATGTATACATTGATTTTCGCAGATTTATGAGATACAAGATAAACTGAAGATAATCTACTGATTCTATTCATGTTGAAACTCTACTGAATTTGAAATAACCATTTTTCTCAAAATCAAAACGGGGTGTTTATATAGATTTTACATACGTTCTTTTGTCTAATATCATTTGCAGAACAGACAAAAATGTAAACTCGAAATTTTAGGAACATGAATAAAATTGAAATTAAGCGTACAGTACAANGACTGCCGCTATACACTTTCCAGAATGAAAGAAACTAAAAATAAGATTCTAACTAATTTGCTGACTCGAAACTCCCTTGAGGCCTTACGTTTGAGCCTTCTCTTTGTAATCTGTAGAACACCCCAATATAATTTAGGTGTTATACAACTACCAAAACCAAACTGACCATGAAGAGGTCAGTTTTAATCCTGATATTGCGTGTGTTTAAACCATACTATCTGGCATAATTATTTATGCGCTTTCTCAGTGTCAATATGATCATAAAAGGATCAACTCAACTCCGGAATGTCATTTTCATACTTTGGACCTTCAATTCATATTAATTCCTTAACTTGGTTATATAGGCATTTTAAGAGGATAAATCTGATCATAATAAAGGATTCAGATTCTTTCCTAAGGAGCCTTTGATTATCCACTTTATATCCGTAAAGGGTGATTTTCAGCACCCTAGGCTACTGTTTATGCACTACCTAGGGGTGAATTTGACTATTAAAGAGTCAGATTCATCTACCCAAGTGCTAATACTAACATAATTCTAAACTCTATAGGAACTTTGCTTATCTGGACATTTCTAGAGGATGAACCTGACCATCCAAGGGTTCAGATTCTCACTCTAATGCCCTTCTCAACTACATACTTTATACCCCCTTTGAGGGGTAAACTTCAGCTAACATACTAACATTTGTGCACTCATCATGGGGTGAGTTTGATTATTAAGGAATCAAACTCATCTACCCTAGTGCGAATTACTCTAACATGCTAAACACATATGAAATTAACATCTAACTACCAAATACTAAATGTATTAACAGAAACTTAGCAAATAACCAAGCTGATTCCAGGAGTTGCATACATACATTCAGATAATAGTAACCTTACTTTAGTTTTATATCAAGAATGGAGGAGAAGAAGATTCACATTCATACAATCTTAAAGAAAACACAATATGAACTAACAATTTTAATACAAGTTCTGGATTCAATAACTCTATCTAAAGTTCATTGTTACATACATTTAGAGAGAAAAATAGCAAAAAGACTTGACCAAATAAAGGTCAAGTATGGACCACAATCAGCAAGAAGAAAGAGGATTCATCAGCAGCAAAACAGAAAACCAAGGAAAATACCAAGCAGCCCAGCAAGAATTAACCTAGAAATCTTCAGTATGAATGCTTGAAGAAAACTTCCAGAAATCAGAATCCAAAGAGAGAAGATAGAAGCTGAACTAGGCCATCTATTTGTGAGCTTCTTCTAAAAAAGAAATCAGATTTTACCTTTTTAATAATACTTTTTTTTTGAAACTTTTTATTTTTGAATGGAAGGTATTTCTGTATTTTTTAGAATGTTTCAGCAGCTAGAAGGGAGTGTTTTTTTTTCCGGAGTGTCAAAAATGTTTTTTAGACTAAAGAGAGGGGGTCTATTTATAGGATATTTGGGAATGGGATCCCTTTTGCAATATTCCCAATCCAAAAGACTGAAAATAGTACATAGGGCAGCTGTCAACCTTATCTTTGGGACAACTGCCCCTATTCTAGAACATTCTTACCTATTAAAAGACCATTTTATCCTTAAAATTCTTATTTTCTAATTCTACATTACCTATTGTACCCCTTGGAGTCCCTGAATTTACCATTAGGTAATCAGGGTTACTCACTTGGGTAAATGGTAAATTCAGGTTACTCACTTGGGTTATTATTTAACCATAGTTATGTTCCTTAGTTAACTATTAGTTGTTCTTAACCAGGGTTGAATTAACTAGTTAAAGGTTAATTGATTAAGTCAATTTAGTTAACCTAGGTTAACTGATTCAGTCTAACTAATTACAAAAATCAAGAACTTAACTAATTATTAAGCCTAGGTCAAATGGTTTGTTTTAGTTAATTAATCCTAAACTAATTATCTTGGACATATTTTAGGACTTAGTTAATTGTTTAAGAGACTATCAACCTAGGTTAACCTAGTTAAACAAGTTATTTTTTAGGAAATTGTTATTGACTAAATAAATCTTGATCAATCTAGGTAAATCCATGACCCTATACTAGTTCAGGATTCAAACTTAACCTAATTAATCGACTAACCTGATTTAGGATACTCAAACAGATTAAGCAATTAATTAATACCAATATCTATACCCAAGCAATCAACACTTTAAACGAACAATACACATAATGATAAGTAAAAATAACGTTAATCAGAATTGTTGACATTCCTATTACTAACAGAATTCAGCTTGTCAAAGCAAACAAACATGAATAATGGAAAAGTAAAAAGAACAAAAACTAAACCTAAAAGCAATGAAAACAACAAATTTCACGGATGAAGGACTCACTGTTCTTGCCAAGGAACATACAGGGACAGAGAAAGAAAAAGAAGAAAAAGAAAAAGGAAAAAGCTAACCTAAACAAAGGAAAACGTGATTTAACATGATTTATTGTCATATTAAGGCTTAAAAAATAGTAAGGAGGAGAAAAAATACCCGTTGACGGCATTTGGCCGGAAAAAATGGAGGTCGCCGAACCTTGGCCGGATTTTGGCAGGGTTTTGAAAATGATCCAAACCCGCATGAATCGATAGCTCTCATCAAGCGCTATCGACTCATGCAGGTTTGAGCCATTGGAGGTCTTTGAGTCATCTTGTAGAAGAAAGCTAGGGTTTTAGGTTTTTCAGATTTGAAATTGAAGGAAATCGAATGGGTTTTTGGGAAAACTAACAACGGGAGGTGATTGAGGAGGTGAAGAAGGACATAGGGTTAAAATTTGAGATCAATTGGTGGACCTCCGCCGCGCTCTAAATTTGAGATCAATTGGTGACCTCCGCCGCCGGAGCACGGCGGAGGAAGGGTGTGACTGTGGTGGTGGACGGCGGAGACGGCTGGTCTCTTAGAGAGAGGTGAGAGACGATAGGGTAGGGGGGTGTAGGACTTCAGGTGGAATGTGGGGTAGGGGGTTCTTTGAAACAGTTATATACTTAGGGATAATTAGTTTTAGGACCGTTGGATCAATAAGATCCAATGGCTAGGGGTTAGAGGGGCTAAACGGGGTCGTTTGGATGGGTGTTAGGGGCAGGCCGGGTAGGGGATTTCGTGGGCTGGAGTAGAGATTAGGTTTGGGCCTGGGTTCTTCTTGGCCCAGATCCGATTTTTTAAAAATATCTTAGCTTAATTAACATCCTTAATTTAACTAATACTAACTCTAATTAAACTAAAATGTAACAACTAATTCTGACTCTTTTTTTTAACTATAGATTAATTAGTGAATTGATTTGAAGTAACACCATTCAATCTGATCCGTGTATTTTCTAAAGAATTAATTTCACAAAATGATTCAACTAAGCAATTAGTTTATTAAAACTACATTACACCCAATAATCGACATTCATTTGTTATTTAATTCAATTAATTATAAATAATATATTTTTAGTTCCTCGATAATAATGGCGCACCTATTTATGCAATTTAATAATTTTAAAGGACGAATTATGAATATGTAATGCAAAAAATAATTCACAAATATGCTAAAATTCAACAAACTTTATAAAATTAATTTATTTTATTGAATTTTGTAGGAGTGTAGGGTGGGTGAAAAAATCACATGCTCACAGCTGACCCTCTTTGCTCGGAAACACGAAGAGTTTTCGGGCAAAGACAAAGTGAGCACTCATGAACGACTTTTACCCATTCATATGTTCCATTGTGAAGCGTTTTGGAAAAGTTTGACCGAACCTTGCTTCAAAGGTTGCCTACATATCCTTGGCTATAAAGGAATCAGGTCGGTGTAGTTCTGGAAATTTTGGTAGCTGAGACTACCGAGTAATTGTGGTTTCGCTGCGGTTGCCGCTGTTACTGCTACTGATCTCCTTATTACACCAAAATTACCAAATGAAAGACTAACTCAAACTATCACTTGCTAAGTTACAAGATTCCTATCTAAGACTTGGTCTTGAGTCTTGATCTTTTGCTGAATCTGACCTGGATCTTGATGCTTGTTAGCCGCAAGCGCCGGTTCCGTCTTATCGCTTCTCGGATCAAGGCAGGATATCGAACAGATGACTTCAATCTCGTCCTAAATAATCCCTCTCTTTCCGATTTCTGCACTTTGGGTTCAATCTTCTCTTTCTTCTTTTGTTTTATTATTTTTTGGATCGAAACTTCTTCTTTTGGTCGTCTCGAGTTCCAATGTCCTAAAATTGTAATCTTCACGAAAATCAAAACAAACGAACGAAACTTTCTGCCCCAGTTTTCACTAGGAAAATTTCGTGAGTTATTATAAGGAAATTCTACATTATTTTGTTATTGAAAGAGGTGAAAAGTCGGGAGTAGTGCATCCGGAGTTATTGTAGACTAGGGAGTGGATACCCTAAATCTCAAAGCAAAATCCACTGGGGTGGCAAAATAAAATAACTTGGGATTGTATACCCTATGCTGGAAAAGAAAAGCATCAATCAGGGAGTGTATACTCTTAATTGAAAAAAGCAAAACATCAATTAGGGAGTGTATGCCCTTAATTGGCATCGACTCGGGAGCGTGTGCACCCATGTCGGGAAAAAAAATCAATTAGGGAGTGTATACCCTTAATTGGAAAAGCAAGACATCAATTAGGAAGTGTATACCCTTAATTGGAAAAGCAAAACATCAATTAGGGAGTGTATACCCTTAATTGGCATCGATTAGGGAGTGTGGCACCCGTGTCGGGAAAAGAAAATCAATTAGGGAGTGTATACCCTTAATTGGAAAGGAGGCGCATCAATTAGGGAGTGTATACCCTTATTGAAAAAGCAGGACATCAATTAGGGAGTGTATACCCTTAATTTGAAAAGTAAAACATCAATTAGGGAGTGTATACCCTTAATTGGAAAAGTAAAACATCAATTAGGGAGTGTATACCCTTAATTCGAAAAGTAAAACATCAATTAGGGAGTGTATACCCTTAATTGGAAAACAAAAGCATCAATTAGGGAGTGTATACCCTTAATTGGAAAAGCGAAACATCAGTTAGGGAATGTATACCCTTAACTGGAAAGTAAAACATCAATTAGGGAGTGTATACCCGTAATTGGAAAAGAAAAGCATCAATTAGGGAGTGTATACCCTTAATTGGAAAAGCGAAACATCAGTTAGGGAATGTATACCCTTAACTGGAAAAGTAAAACATCAGTTAGGGAATGTATACCCTTAACTGGAAAAGTAAAACATCAATTAGGGAGTGTATACCCTTTTGGAAAAGCAGGACATCAATTAGGGAGTGTATACCCTTAATTGGAAAAGTAAAAGCATCAATTAGGGAGTGTATACCCTTAATTGGCCTCGACCAAGGAGTGTATACCCTTTGTCGGAAAAGGTGGAGCCAGGGTTTGAAGACCTTATACCTATTCAGGTTTGAGTTGTTTTCAACACTTTTTTTTTTTTTTTGAATGAATGCGGGAAAGGTTTTTGGAGAAAACTTCTCTTTTGGAGTTGTTGCTGCAGAGTTGCTTTTAGCTCTTGCGCCTTTTCTCTTGGTTGCACCTACTTTTTGCATAGTTGATTTTGAGCTGCACCTGTTTCTTATTTCAACAAAGAAAAATTTGTTAGTTTGAAATTGTGGTTGGTTTTGCGGCCTTGATTTTCAACTACTTGATCGAAGATCTCAACCACTTGCTTGCTTGCTGGCGATTGGGTTTCATCTCTAATCTCGGGGACCCTGGCTTTCTAGATTTACCATGGTGATCGGTCACATGGGACCCAACATTTGACTTTATTTCACCTCTGTAGGCCTTTCACTTGCTTTTTCCTTTTGGATTTTCCGAGTTTTGGGGAAGTTTCGGCCCCTCAAATTCTGCTGCAACAGTTAGTCGCGTGGGACTTAACCTTTTCAACTTTGCTTCGCCTTCATCGACCTCTCATTTCCGACTTAACTTTAAAGCATTTGGAGCACTTCGGCCTTTCAACTTTGCTGAGAAGGTTAGCCACGTGGGACTTAATCTTTTACTTCAATCGCCTTTATAGACATTTCAATTTGATTTTCTCCTTCCAAGAGTTTTATGTTTGAAGCATGGGCCGTTGCGGCCAGTCGGGATCGACTCAATGCCCCTGATGAGTCTTAGTGCCCTTTGCATGTTGGCTTGCGTTAAACGAGAACCCTGTAAATCATTTGTGCCATATTTTCTTTGTTTTACCTTAGAAACAGAGTCAGACTGAAAGGGATTGAAAGAGAATAACAAAGAAATGGAGACAATGAATTTTGACAGGAAATATACCTTTCGGGGAAAAGAAGAAGGACTAATCTGGAGTGTATGCGGCCTTCAATGAACATGACATACGTCTTGGACTGGATGCCTGATCTATATAAACCATCTGATTCTCATAAATTCATCACAACTTTTAACTCGAGGTCGAGAAACCTTGCCCCAGACCATGTCGATATCAGTAAACAAATCACCCTCTTTTCGATTAGCGGTGCCCTTTTCGGGTTTTCACCGACTAACCTCTCTCATTTCTCTTCTCTCCATCGCCCTGTAGTGCTCTTTGCGAGTTTTCACTAACAAGACTCTCTCATTTTTAATTTCTCTACTCGCCATCGCCTTATGGTGCCCGTGTGGGTTTTCACCGATAAGACTCTCTCATTTTAATTTCGCTACTCGCTCGTGTTCGATCCAAATAGCTGTATCTTCTAATTTTAACTTTCTTTCACCGATCGATCAGAAGGACTTGAACATGATTTGGGGGTAAAAAGAATTTGAATTGAATTACAACTTTGGAACTTTTCAGGCGAATCATTGCCGAATCTCAACACTTGCCCCAGCTTAAACTCTTGGGGAAATGTGGATTTTTATTTTGGTGTGACTGAACCCCAGGGAGAGGTTGCCTACGTATCCTTTCAGAATCAAGTCGAACGTAGTTCAGGGCAACATTTGATTTTTGTTTTGATTTTTCTTTTATTTTGTTTTTGTTTTTTTTCATTTTCATTTTATTTTTTGATAAACACTTTCGGGATTCCAAAGAGGGTAGTCAAAGAAGGGTAACCGGCTCAAAGGGTTTGCAAAAGGGATGATGGTGTTTGGGTAGTGAGAATGAAAGCCTTCGTCATCTCAATCGGAGAACATTTAATACTATATGGAGGATCAAACATAATACCTTTTTTACTGCATCTGCATTGACAGCCGTTTCGAGGTCATTTCCTTCGATGTCCCCCCAGGTATAATGCTCCTTTTGGTAGTAATTTCCTTACGATGTATGGACCTTTACCATTTGGGGCGAATTTTCCCTTCGCCTCTTCGTGGTGCGGGAGGATACGTCTTAAGACAAATTTCCCTACTTTGAAATTCCTAGGTCGCACTTTCTTGTTGTAGGCGCGGGCCATTCTTTGTTGGTACAACTGCCCGTGGAACACTGCGGCCATCTTTTTCTCATCAATCAGAGTTAATTGTTCCAGTCGGGTTTTGACCCATTCATCATCCTCAATTTCTGCTTCGACAATAATCCGAAGGGAAGGAATTTCAACTTCTGCGGGTATTACGACTTCAGTTCCATAAACCAATAGGTAAGGACTGGCCCCAACCGACATGCACACGGTCGTGCGATATCCCAACAATGAAAAAGGCAATTTCTCGTGCCATTACCTGGATGTTTGAATCATTTTCCTGAGAGTTTTCTTGATGTTTTTGTTTGCTGCTTCAACGGTGCCATTGGCTTTGGGTCGGTAAGGGGTAGAATTGCGGTGTGTTAATTGGAACTGTTCACATACTTCCCTCATCAAGTTACTGTTCAGATTCACGACATTGTCGGTAATGATAGTTTTTGGGATACCAAAACGACATATGATATTAGAATGCACGAAATCCACCACTGCTTTCTTAGTGACAACTTTGAACGTGACTGCCTCGACCCATTTTGTGAAATAGTCGATAACAACCAAGATGAATATGTTCTCGCTTGAGGCCCTTGGCTCAATTGACCCGATGATATCCATTCCCCAGGCAACAAACGGCCAGGGTTCTGACATAAGATGCAGTTATGTGGTGTATGGATTAAGTCTCCATGTATTTGACACTTATGGCATTTCCGGACAAAGCTAAAACAATCTTTCTCTATGGTCATCCAATAATACCCAGCCCCCAAGATTTTCTTTGAGAGGACGTACCCGTTCATGTGAGGACTGCATACTCTTGAATGCACCTCGCTCATAATCCTTTCGAATTCTTTGGCGTCTACACATCTTAATAGATTTAGATCGGGATTCCTTTTATACAGTACTTCCCCACTTAGGAAGAAACTGTTGCCGAGCCTTCGGATGGTTCTCTTTTGGTCTCCGTTGGCCTACTCTGGATATTCTTTTGTTTTCAAGAATCTTTTGATATCATGATACCATGGTTGGACGTCAGGTTCTACTTCATCCGTGTTGCAATAACCATGCCTTTCCTTGATTTGAATCTCTAATGGGTCAATGTGAACATTACCCGGATATGGCAGCATTGTAGCTAGGGTAGCCAGCGCATCGTCTAACTCGTTGTGGCATCGAGGAATATATCTGAACTCGACACCTTTGAATCACTTGCTAAGGTCTTCCACATGTTGTCTTTATGGAAGGAGCTTAACGTCTCGAGTTTTCCACTCTCCTTGAGCCTGCTTGATGATCAAATCAGAATCCCCCATGATCAATAACTCTTCTACATCCATGTCAATGGCCATGTTCGTACCCATTATACAAGCTTCATATCCAGCAGTATTGTTTGTACAGAAGAAACGGAGGCGGGCCGTGGCAGGATAGTGTTGTCCTGTGGGCGAAATCATGATTGCCCCTATCCCAACACCTTTTGCATTGACCGCTTCGTCAAAGAACATTTTCCAGGTGTCAGTGCCTGCTGAGATTACTTCGATGGAATTGAATTCCTCATCCGGAAAATAAGTGCTCAAAGGTTGGTATTCATCATCAACCGGATTCTCAGCTAGATGATCGGCCAAGGCTTGAGCGTTCATGGTTGTGCGGGTGACATAGACAATGTCGAATTCTGTGAGCAGGATTTGCCATTTTGCTAGTCTCCCGGTGGGCATTGGCTTTTGGAATATGTACTTCAAAGGATCCAGCCTAGTGATGAGGTAGGTGGTATAAGACAACAAATAATGTCGGAGCTTCTGAGCAACCCAAGTTAGAGCGTAGCAAGTTCTTTCAAACAGAGTATACTTGGCTTCGTAGCTCGTGAACTTTTTGCTCAAGTAATATATGGCATGCTCTTTCTTCCCGGTTGTGTCATGCTGCCCGAGAATGCACCCGAAGGAAATTTCTAACAGCGTCAGGTATAAGAACAAAGGCCTCCCTGGTTCTGGCGGGACTAGCAATGGCGGATTCGACATATATTCTTTGATCTTGTTGAAAGCGTCCTGGCATTCATCTGTCTATTTGATGGCTGCATTTTTCTTCAACATCTTAAATATAGGCTCACATGTGGATGCCAACTGAGCGATGAACCTGCTGATGTAATTCAACCTAACCAGCAGATTCATGACCTCCTTCTTGGTTCTTGGGGGTGGGAGATCCCAAATAGATTTTATCTTTGTCGGGTCCAGCTCGATGCCCCGTCGGTTGACTATAAACCCCAGTAATTTTCCGGATGGAACTCCGAAAGCACACTTGGCTGGGTTTAATTTCAGATTATTTATGCAGGCGTTCGAAGAATTTCCTCAAATGCTGCACATGGTCACCTTGTGTCCTGGATTTAATAATCACATCATCCACGTACACCTCAATCTCCTGATGCATCGTGTCGTGGAATATGGCGGTCATGACCCTCACATAAGTTGCCCCAGCATTCTTCAAACCAAATGGCATGACCCGGTAACAGTAGGTTCCCCAGGGTGTAGTGAAGGCTGTCTTTTCTGCATCCTCTTCATCCATCAACTCCTGGTGATATCCAGCATAGCAATCGACGAAAGACTGTACCTCATGTTTGGTACAATTGTCAACTAGGATATGTATGTTTGGCAGTGGAAAGTTATCTTTGGGACTCGCTTTATTCAAATCTCGGTGGTCGACACAAACTCGGACCTTTCCGTCCTTCTTAGGTACCGGAACCACATTGGCCTGCCAGGTGGTGTATTGGACCACTCAGATTACTCCATCTTTTAGTTGTTTAGCGACCTCTTCTTTGATTTAGTCACTTATGTCTGTTTTAAATTTCCTTCGCTTTTGTTGGACAGGTGGATAACCGGGGTAGGTTGGCAATTTGTGTACCACCAAGTCCACACTTAGTCTGGGCATGCCATCATAGGACCAAGCAAACACGTCTTTGAATTCAAATAGGAGTTGAATCAAGGCGTCCCTAGTTCTTTCATCCGTGTGGACGCTTATCATGGTTTTTCGAACCTCCTCTGCATTACCCAAGTTGAAGGGTTCTGTTTCGTTTAAGTTTGGCTTAGGCTTATTCTCGAATTGTTCCAATTCTCGATTTATTTACCTAAAAGCCTCATCTTCATCATATTCTGGTTCTTGATTCATTTTTTGAGTTTAGACCGCGTATTAAGATCAGGGCATGAAGTTTGCAAGCATGTCATGTTATTTAAAGCCGCATTATTAGGACTGAAAAATAAGATAAAATAGCAAAAAATCAGGAAGAATAATAGACGATGAAATTTTGATTTCATTTCATTGAATTTGAACATAGGAGGGTTTACATCAAAGTTGAAATGCAATAAACTAAAAACACTTGAGTTACACCCTGAAATAACTCATAGTGCAGAAAAGATGGTAAAAGCTGAACTACCGGGACTCCCTCCTAACGGGGAATGGAGTAGCCTTCCAGTTATGCAACTTGGCATTTGGGCCCATGTATTGCACCTCTGCGGTGCTTGATCCTTCTCCTGGCTGAACCATGTTAGTTTCATACAACATCTGCTTCATGGCTCCACAGATTTCTTCAATTTCTTCGGCCGTGAAAGCCTCCTCCTCTTCCTCTACGTATTTTGGCTTGACGAATGATTCGGTGATGTGCGGGATTGGCTGAGGCAATACCCAACCATCTTTCTTACGTTGGTCAGCCCATTGTTCATCATCGGGAGTAGCTTGAAACCCTATGCCGAAGAACTTCTTACTGGTAGGCCATGTGATAGGTTCTTTAATGCCTTGCAAGGACACCCCGAGCCCTTTTCCAGGTGTGTACCCATGTTTAATCATGTCGCTAGCGACCATAATTGATGCGTTTGATAGGAAGGGTTGAGGGAACGGGGTTCCTTCCTCATATTGGTCCGCAACCACAATCTCGAAAGCCTGGTAGACTATGTGCTCGCTACCTTCTCTTGCTTCCAGGCATGGGACTGATGGGTCCCTATAAATAGATTGCTCGTCCTCTCCATGGACCATAAATTCCTGGTGTTCATACTCAAACTTAACCATCTGGTGGAGAGTAGATGGCACTGCCCCTGCTGCACGGATCCAAGGCTTTCCCAGGAGATAATTGTAGGAAGTATCCATATCTATGACCTGGAATGTCACTTCAAAATTTACAGGGCCGATTGTCTAGACCAAAGCAATCTCCCCGATTGTGTCTCTCTTGATGCAATTGAATGCGCGGACACACACATTGTTGGGCCTAATTCTCTCAGTCCCGATTTCCATTCTTTGTAGGGTCGAGAGAGGGCAAATATCAACCCCAGATCCGCCGTCCACCATAACTCTTTTTCACATAGTACCCTTCACATTTAACAGTTAGGTGGAGATCTTTGTTGTGGCCAGCCCCTTCTGGAGGCAAGTCATTTTTGCTAAATGAGATCCAGTTGACTTCGAAAAATCTTATTCCTTCCATTTTCTCAACTGTGGTCTCGGCCGGAACATATGTTTCATTAAGTGTTCTGATCAGGACTTTCCGATGCTCGTTTGAACTTATCAACAAGGAGAGAAGCGAGACCTGAGTGGGGGACTTTCTGAGCTGCTCAATTATAGCGTATTCAGAGGTTTGCATATTTTTGAAGAATTATTCTGCCTCTCCAGCACTGATCGGCTTCTTAGTTGGAAAGCATTACTGCTTGCTTTTGTTCAGTTCTTCCAGGTTGAGGTATTTCTCTGATGAGTTTATCTCACTCGTTTCCCCAGTAATTTCTTTTCCTTTGTACATCACCACCGTCTTGTTGTAATTCCAGGGGATGGTAGTAATATTCTTCACGGGAGTCTGCAATGCGCGGCTAATAACCACGGGCTCATTCAGCCTTGGTGAAATTATTTGCCCCCGCGCCACATACATCCTCTTTAGCACGTATATTTTTGGGTCGTTCATCGTTGCTTTGTTGAATTGTAACCTTCTGGGAGGACTTAACACACTTTGTTCCTTACTGGGTGCCTTGGGAACATAAACAACAACATCTTTAGAGGGTCCCATATTTGTCTTGGTTTCAGCCTTCCCCATGGCCTGGGGGACGGGGTCACTCTTCTTCATTTCCTTGACTGGTTTGGGTGCCGCCTTTGGATTTTTCTCCACATCTGCAATGGCGATGATAGCTTTTAAAGCTGTATCAAAATCATAGTCTTTGCAAATCATGCCAATGACGGGCCCATTATTATGAGTGGGCAATGGATTGATCGTCACATTGGGAGCTTCTTCATCCCTTAACACCACCTTCTTTTGTTCTATGAGGATTTCCACAGCCCATTTGAGGGTCCAGAAATCCTCCGTGTCGTGCCCTTCTGCTCCGGAATGGTAGGCACAATTGGTACCCCGCTTGTATGAAGCTGATGTTGGGTTTTGCCTGGTCGAAGGTACAGGCTGCAGAAGCCCCATCCGTACTAACTTTGGGAAAAGGATTGAATACAATTCACCGATGGGAGTGAAGTCAGGTCTCCTCGGTGGTTCAGAGGGTAGGTGTTGTATGGATAGTTGTTTTGAGGAGGGCGTGGGTTATAGGGAGCTGGTGGAAAATTGTTATTTCTTGGGGGTGGAGCTCTTTTCTGGTTGTATTGTTGTTGCAGCCTGGGATGCGGCTGAGCGTTCATCATCGCATAAGGAAAATGGGAAGTAGTATAAGTTGCGTCTTAGTGAGGATAGTAGTGTTGGGAAGTTTTGGAGAATGGACCTGGGTACTACCGAGAATTCCTGACATCGGAAGCCATCGTGGCCCCTTCTTCTTTCTTCTTTTTGTTGCCTATGCTCCCGGATCGTTTTGGATGGCCTGGGAGGTTGCTCTTATGGCTAACTGGCTCAGGATACGACCGGTCTTTAGGCCATTCTCAACCATTTCTCAAATTTTGATTGATTCCGCAAATATTTGCCCATGGCGGACATCATATTTTGGAAGTAATCAGCTTCCTGTGCTTGTAGAAAAACACTGACCATTTCGACCTCATCCATCGGAGGTTTGACCATGGAAGCCTGCTCACGCCACGTAATGGCGTATTCTCTGAAACCTTATGAGGATTTCTTTTTAAGATTGGCTAGAGAGTTTCTATCTGGAGAAATATCCACGGTGTATTTGAATTGTCGAATAAAGTCCTGGGCCAGGTCATCCCATATGTGCCAGCGGGATATATCCTGGTCCATATATCATTCTGATGCAATCCCTGTCAAGCTTTTTCCGAAATATGCCATGAGAAGTTCCTCTTTCCCACCTGCTCCCCGGAGCTGGTTGCAATACCTTTTCAGATGAGCTATGGGGTCCCCATGCCCGTCATATTTTTCGAACTTGGGGGTTTTAAACCCGAGAGGCAAGTGGACGTGCGGGAATATGCACAAGTCTGCATAAGAGATGCTTTTCTGCCTGCTCAGCCCCTGTATATTCTTGAGGATCTGCTCAATACTCTTCATTTTCTGAGCCATTTATTCGTGCTCGGGGCTTTTCTTATCTTGTCCCAAAGTGACCTCATATTGAGGTTGTTGGGGGTGTGAATTGGGAGTAACATGAGTGGTATCCAGATGGACGGACGGTGTTTGGAATGTGAATGCTGGTGGCTCAAAGCTTGGCCCAGAGATAGTCGGTGGAGCCGTGGCAGAGGTTGGTGGTGCGGTGAAGATGTTGGAAGACACACCGGAAAACAGGTCCTGGGGGCAAACCTTAGAAGGCCTTCCGACAAAGTGAGCCGACATAGTTGGATATCCAAACGACGTGGCTGGGTAACTTATGGGGATGTTGGGGGTCCCGCCTGTCCTGGGAATTATCTCTGGGAAACCCGGGATGGTACTGGGCGGTTCCCTACCATTGGACCATGTGTCCCATATTTCCAGCATGCGGCAACGCAGAGTCCTGTTCTCTTCAGCTGTTACTGACTCAGATGTTGGGATGGCTGGATTCAGGTCTTCCACGGAAGAGTTGAATATTGATAAGTGACTTTCAGATGTCATTTCTATGCTCCTTTTTGATTTAGTGAAGTAAGGATGGGAAGCCAGGTTACCGCAAAACCAACCACCTAAAAATGCCTTTTAAGATTGAACCAAAAAAGTTAGGTTGAAGCATTTATCACATAGGGAATCGCACGTTTGGGGTATGCAATTCACCTAGGCAATTAAATGCTTTCTATATGTTTTGAAACAGTTGTGTATTCATCCCGGCTTTATTTCTCGGTTTTGAACTTTTCCCCTTTCTTTGTCATTTTATCACTCTTTTCCTTCTTTTTGTTATTATTTTCCGCTCTTTTATTCCTTACTCGGTTTCCTTTCTTAAGGTTATGATCAAATTCTATGTGAATTTCCTACGTATCACGGTGCCGCGTGAATCAGGTCATCACGTAGTTCAAGGGATAAATCTGAAGGAAATAAATATTTTTCTAAAACTTTCATTCATTAGAAAAAAAATACTTCCAAAATTACAAAACAGACTCAACACATACTTTTCTTGGAAATGTAAAAGCTACAGTGGACTTAGGCAGGACTGTAACAGGAAAACAAAATACAGACTCGAGAAAACATCGAGAGTACATCAGTGCTTCCAATGCTCCAGGGACCAGCGGGACATCATTCGGCCTTGCCACGGGCCTGCACACTATATCTTGCTGGAGGCGGCATAGGTCATCCATTATCTTGTGGATGAAGATCATTACCGTTGAGAAGAAGGTGGTCCGAGTCATATCTTCACATTCCTAGCATTTGGTGACAATGTAATCGGCTATATCCCGGACCCTTTGCCTGATGATACCTTTCTCCTGAAGTAGACGCCCGATCTGCTGGGATCTTGCCTCTAAAACCTGGGTGTCTTCGTGACTCTGCTCTTTCCATTGTTGCAATTCGTCTTCCAACTGAGCTATCATGGCGTAGCACTGTTCCCTTTCTGCCTTAAATCTTTTTGCTTGCTTGGCCGTTTCGTTTTCAAAGGTGGCCATCCTTTCTTTTAAGCCCATAACTTCTTGGTCATGCTTTCTTTTCATTTTTTGCACGAATTCTGCTCTTTCTTCTGCATTCTTTGCCAATTTTGCTCGAACTTAAGTCAAATCCTTTTCGGCTTTGTCCAGGTCATCACCATAGCTACACAACTTTTGCCTGAGGCTGGTGACAAGTCTTTCGTCAGCTCTGCTTCTCTCAGGGTTTTTAATGGCTATCCTCATTTTCTGGATCTGATCCCGGAGGGCCTCATTTTCTTTGTTCAAACTGTTTCTTTCCTCTTCGGTTGCAGCAGTTTGCAGAGTGTTTTCAAATTTGAGCTCCCTGATCTGGGCCTCCAGTTTACTTATTGTAGCCCGATAGTTGTTTTCCTTCTCTAACCAAACCTAGTGTTCTTGTGTATTCTTAGTAAAATGTTGCACGTGAGGTCTTTTCGCAGGTCGCTCTGGTTCTTGGTGCTCTCTGCCTCTTCTGCCATACCAAGAAGTGTAGGCGGGCTCCACTTCCCCCTTGGATAAATTTCTTACCCGAGTCTGAGTATCTAAAAATCTGCACTGGTTCCAGATCTGACGGACCATGTCTTCAGGAAATGCAGCTCTTGGACATAACTCAATAGCTTGTTGGCTTAAGTCCTCATCATGTGGAACACCCTGTTGTCTTCCCAACTGCCGTAAGACTCGATGTGGGGCATATGGATGAATGCTTCGCAGACCCATTAACAAAAGATAGCACACCTCAGCAGACATATTAATAACCTTGCCGACAAGGAGTCACCCGAATGTCTAATCGATTCGGTCGACAGTCAATGAACTCAAATGTGAGTGTCAGACCTCTGTGCCCTCAGGAAAGTTGTGTCCCTCTACCCGAGTACCATGTTCTTCGATACAATTCAAACTGGTAAAGCCATAGTTCATGTATCCTGGGCGGTGGCAGAGGTGCTCGATCATCCAGAATTGTAGGAGCAGATTGCACCCTTCATAGAATTTTCCTCTAGACTGGAAAATCGTCAAGGTGCGGTAAATCTCAGCTAAAACCATCAGTATAAGGGTGCCATTGGAATTTTTTATCATGAAATCCGCCATCCGCACCAGTCCGATATCTATGAGTCCCTCATTCCTTGGGCAGATTAAAGTGCCCAGGAATGCTACCACGAAAGCTAGCCCCCGGCGGGCTTCCCATTTAGCCTAGTTCTTGTGAGTTAGACCAGTGTTGTCCACTTCATAATCCCGAGGATCTCCATAATGTTTGTACAGAAAATAGAAAGTGCAGAACACTTCGGATAGGTGTGGGTCTTGGACATCCCGACTAATGTTCAAAAGATCCAAGAACTTATGTGGAGTTACCGCCCTGGTTGCCACCGGATACTGACTTCTAAGATTGTCATTGAGACCAGCATACCCCGTTATTTCCTCTAGCGTGTGTCAACTCAAAGTCTGAAAAGTGGAATACATTGTGGGCGGGTTCCCAAAATGATACTAGAGCTTCGACGATGTCCAACCTTGGCTTGATTTTTAGAAGACCAGTCAGTCCGCCTAACGCTTTTACAGCAGACTTTCTACTAACTTCCCCCAAGTCGCTCCACCACATATGGAGTCCCAAGGGTATTTCCTCAACGGCCCTAAAGGGAATGTTTTCAACTGTATTCATCCTGCACATTTGTTTTGATTAAAAACCACAAAAATTTTGACCGAATGCGAAAAAGTGTTATTTTTTACAAAAAGTTTTGTGATAAAGAAAATGGACCATCTTTGCGAATATGGCCCTTAAATACTTTGGTTAGGAAGTTTTTAAGGCTGTGTTCGCTAGTTGGGTCAAAATTTGGAAAAAAAAAACCACGGGCGGCTACTTTTGCAAAAATAGCCTTCCGGTGCCCCGTTTGGGTAATTTGGCTATTTATGCAAGAATGGCATCACCTAATTTTATTTAGGACCATATCTTTTGATTTTGAAAAATAAGGTTGGACCCGATGAGGGTTTCCTACGTATCCCACACCGGTGAGAATCAAACAAGGCGTAGTTCGGAAAAATCTCGACTGATTAAAAATATACACCTACTCACTTTGTTTTTTAAATGCTACTTTCCTTCTTCATTTTCAAAATTTTGGTAGAATTTTGGGATGTTTTTCAAATACAGGTATTTTCAAAAAATAGGGTGACTTTTATATTCTACCTCTCTCTTGATCTTCTTCTATTGTTTTTTATTTCTTTAACCAGTCAACACACAAGCCGAGACAAATAAATGCACACGTAGCAGGTAAGATGCATCAGGATAGTCTTTTATTTTGGGTACACCTGTCCTAGACGGACCCAACCCCTGTGTTGAGTCCCCTAAGTCAAATGCACATGATGCAAATAAGCGTTCCTACTAGGGATCCGGCATGAGGTTTTGTTATTCTATGTTTGAATCCTGGGGTTTTGTTCTAGACCAGGCTTACTCGAGCGGACAGCTCGAGCCGAGGTCGGGGCAGCGTACCGTGAATACAGAAGCTTTACCGGCTTTGCAACTTGTACGTACCTCGTTCTAAAATTTGGATATGACTCTAACAAAAAAGAAATCACACGAAGTGCACACTTCCCAGATGATTTAGAAGACTCAGATAGAAGAGGGTTTCGACGCAATTTATATACAGTTCAGATAATATCAAAGCGGTAAAAAAGCGGCATTTAGCACATTAGGTTTAAACATGTAAAAATCAGGTAATAATGAAAGCCAAATATAACAATTATTCTAAGCTCGAATTCTTGAACCCTGAACCAGAGATTTTGGGTTCTCTTCCCCAGCAGAGTCGTCATAGCTGTCACACCTCCTTTTTTCACTACCCCCGGATTAATAAAGGGTAATAAGGGAGTTTTTTCACTTTAAGTGACATTATTCGGATTTGGGACTTTTATTAGTTTTCAGAGTCGCCGCTCGGATTTTTAACGATGTTCCGGGACACCGTGTGATTTTTAAAATCCCAAACCGAGGAATTTTTTAATCTGTTTTGATTTTTCTGCGACCAGAAATCCGAATAAGGAATTCTATTAACTCGGGAGAAGGTGTTAGGCATTCCCGAGTTCTGTGGTTCTAGCACGGTCGCTTAACCATTAATATTTGGCCTAAGTTATCTAATTGTTTACGTGTTTAGCCTATTGTAGATTTGAACTCTTTGAAATTTAGCCGCTTTTGATAAGTATGGATTTATCTTGAAAACAAATCACGAGAACGTGCACTTGTTATGCTTTTGGACATGTTACAATTACGCCACATGAAATGCACCCGCAATTGCAACACGTGGTTTTAATATAGTTTGAAGTTGAAGTTGGGGACATGATTTGTCGCACCCGAGTGTAGATTACGTAGTCAGGACTATGGTCGTGACTGTTTTAAAATACTTATTTGAGGCAATGTTCGATCATTCTTTATGTTTTCTATTTTTTGAAAGAGCGTTTTAGTTTTAAGATCGATTAGGACGTTTATGGATTTATCTTAAACAAGTCACGATGGCGTGCACTTGTTGTTTTTGAGCACACGACAAACATGTCACATGAAATGCACCCGTGGTTGCTATGTACATTTTGTTAATGTTTGGAGTTGAGGGTCAGGGGCATGAGTTTCCACTCCCGAGTGTAGTTTATTGTAATTTTTAGGTAACGATCGATTTTTATCAAATTTCGAACTAAAGGTATTCATTCTACCTAGAAGATCTCCTAAAACAATATTCATTGGTCTAAGACAGCATCTTATGGGCTATGGCATCATCTAGCCCTGTTTGATCACATTAGGACATCCTAAGTCAGCTCTCCTTGTAATAGGACTACTAGTTCTGAAAAGAATTTTATTTTTAGCCAACGATGGAAAATGTGGGAATCAGAACGTCCCTCGTTCGTTCAGATATATACACTTATGAAATTCAGATATCTAAATATGTAACTTGTTAATTCTGATACGAATCCAAAGAGAGAAGATAGAAGTTGAACTAGGCCATCTATTTGTGAGCTTGTTCTAAAAAAGAAATCAGATTTTCCCTTTTTAATAATACTTTTTTTTGAAACTTTTAGTTTTCGAATGGAAGGTATTTATGTATTTTTCAGAATGTTTCAGCAGCTAGAAGAGAGTGTTTTTTCAGAGTGTCAAAAAAGTTTTTTTAGACTAAAGGGAGGGGGTCTATTTATAGGATATTTGGGAATGGGATCCCTTTTGGAATATTCCTAATCCAAAAGGCTGAAAATAGTACATAGGGCAGCTGTCAACCTTATCTTTGGGACAACTGCCCCTATTCTAGAACATTCTTACCTATTAAAAGACCCTTTTACCCTTAAAATTCTGATTTCCTAAGTCTACATTACCTATTGTACCCCTTGGAGTCCCTGAATTTACCATTAGGTAATCAGGGTTACTCACTTGGGTTATTATTTAACCATAGTTATGTTCCTTAGTTAACTATTAGCTGTTCTTACCAGGGTTGAATTAACTAGTTAAAGGTTAATTGATTAAGTCAATTTAGTTAACCTAGGTTAACTGATTCAGTCTAACTAATTACTAAAATCAGGGACTTAACTAATTATTAAGCCTAGGTCAAATGGTTTGTTTTAGTTAATTAATCCTAAACTAATTATCTTGGACAGATTTTAGGACTTAGTTAATTGTTTAAGAGACTATCAACCTAGGTTAACCTAGTTAAACAAGTTATTTTTAGGAAATTGTTATTGACTTAATAAGTCTTGATCAATCTAGGTCAATCCATGACCCTATAATGGTTCAGGATTCAGTGTTAACCTAATTAATCGACTAACCTGATTTAGGATACTCAAATGGATTAAGCAATTAATTAATACCAATATCTATACCCAAGCAATCAACACTTTAAACGAACAATACACATAATGATAGGTAAAAATAACGTTAATCAGAATTGTTGACACTCCTATTACTAACTAGAAATTTATCATAGAATTCATCTTGTGAAAGCAAACAAACATGGATAATGGAAAAGTAAAAAGAACAGAAAATAAACCTAAAAGCAACGAAAACAACAAATTTCACGGATGAAGGACTCACTATTCTTGCCAAGGAACATACAGGGACAGAGAAAAGAAAAAGAAGAAAAAGAAAAAGGGAAAAACTAACCTAAACAAAGGAAAACGTGATTTAACATGATTTATTGTCATATTAAGGCTTAAAAATAGTAAGGAGGAGAAAAAATACCCGTTGACGGCATTTGGTCGGAAAAAATGGAGGTCGCTGGACCTTGGCCGGATTCCGGCGGGGTTTCGAAAATGATCCAACCCACATGAATCAATAGCTCTCATCAAGAGCTATCGACTCATGCAGGTGTGAGCCATTGGAGGTCTTCGATTCATCTTGTAGAAGAACGCTAGGGTTTCGGGTTTTTAAGATTTGAAATTGAAGGAAATCGAATGGGTTTTTGGGGAAACTAACAACGGGAGGAGATTGAGGAGGTGAAGAAGGCCATAGGGTTAAAATTTGAGATCAATTGGTGGACCTCCGCCGCCGGAGGCGATTTCGGCCGGCGGAGCACCGCGGAGGAAGGGTGGGACTGTGGTGGTGGACGGCGGAGACGGCTGGTCTCTTAGAGAGAGGTGAGAGACGGTGGGGTGAGGGGGTGTAGGACTTCAGGTGGAATGGGGGTAGGGGGTTCTTTGAAACAATTATATACTTAAGGGGTAATTAGTTTTAGGACCGTTTGATCAATGAGATCCAACGGCTAGGGGCTAGAGGGGCTAAACGGGGTCGTTTGGATGGGTGTTAGGGGCAGGCCGGGTAGGGGATTTCGTGGGCTGGGTGTAATGGGGTGTGAGTAGAGACTAGGTTTGGGCCTGGGTTCTTCTTGGCCCAGGTCCGATTTCTTAAAAATATCTTAGCTTAATTAACATCCTTAATTTAACTAATACTAACTCTAATTAAACTAAAATGTAACAACTAATTCTGACTCTTTTTTTTTAATTATAGATTAATCAGTGAATTGATTTGAAGTAACACCATTCAATTTGATCTGTGTATTTTCTAAAGATATAATTTCACAAAATGATTCAACTAAGCAATTAGTTTATTAAAACTACATAACACCCAATAATCGACATTCATTTTTTATTTAATTCAATTAATTATTAATATATTTTTAATTCCTCGATAATAATGGCACACCTATTTATGAAATTTAATGATTTTAAAGGACAAATTATGAATATGTAATGCAAAAGCAATTCACAAATATGCTAAAATTCAACAAACTTTATAAAATTAATTTATTTTATTGAATTTTATAGGAGTGTAAGGTGGGTGAAAAATCATGTGCTCACACCGGGGGCCTCGAGTGGATTCCGGGTGGTTAACAGATCAAATTTGAAGCTGGAAGAGGAGCTGGAGCTGCTGGTGTCTGGTGTGATCACACTCGCGAGGATTTGGCCGCAGGTGCGAGAGTGGGCTCGCTTGGATGGGATCGCAGATGCGATGGAATTTCCGCACCTGCAAAGGCGCAGATGTGGGCAATGGGTCGCAGGTGCGGATCCGACTAGAGGAGAAGGAAGCCGCAGGTGCGGGCTCTTGGGAAATCGGCCTGGGCAGAATGTTTTAAAACAAGGATCTTGGTTCATTTTCTCATTTTTCTCATTTTTCTCATGGCTTAGGCGATTTTAGGAAAGCTTCAAGAGGGGAATTTCATCATCAATGTCAAGGTATGTTATTCCCACTCAAGTTAAATACAAGGTATATGCATGGATTAAAACATGAAAAATTGTGGAAAATTTGGGAAATTTTGAAGGAAAACGTAGAAATGGTATTTTGGATTTATACCATGAATTTGAGCATGGAATTTAGAGTAAATTGAATATTGGAACTAGTAAAGCTATGGGTAGAATATATCTTCGAGAAAGTTCGGATTCTGGGCACGTGGGCATGAGGGCATTTTGGTCAATTCACTGAGCGGAGTTGGGAAATTATATAATTTGAATTGTTGCAAATATTAGAATGAATTTTCATTGCTTAGCCCGTTATTTGGTAGTTTTGGGGCGTTGTGCATCCATTGGAGTCGTAGGAAGGGCTTGGAAGCCAGTTATGGAATTTCGGAGCGAGATAAGTCTCCTTTCTAACTTTGTGAGGGGGAATTGTCCCCCTAGGTGAACTAATTAAGTATGGGCTACTATCTGCGGGGGCTACGTATGGACGAGGTGACGAGAGTCTGTGCGTAGCTACTATTACGTGCGTAGCTACTATTATGCCATGTCCGGGTAGTCTAGGATCCACTAGCATGCCTTACATGTTGTACCTGTGATCTTGCCAGTAATATTAGACCGCTAATATAATCGAAATAGTAATTGAATATCTAAGAAGACTAGAGTTCATTTTCTTAATCATCTAGAAAGAGAATTGATTTCCTCCGTGGATAATTGTATACCTGATAAGGTTATATTATTGAATATTATTAAACTTGGCAAATGAGTTTCAAAACAAAGATTTAAATGCTATTTTTTGTGTTACTTTAAGAAGAATTTTATCATTCTCTTTAGAAGCTGTTTTCTTGAAAAAAATGTGGATTTATTATGTGAATACGTGTACATATGAGCACCTGAGTCCCAGGTATGATTCGCGAGCAGGCTAGCCTTATTGTTATTATGTTGACCGCGTCACATGATCAATTCGCGAGCGGGGAAAATATATGCATCTATGGTTCGAGCCGTTCGACCCTTCGGTAGTCAATAGTTTATTATTGTTGATCCGCGCCGTTCGACCCTCGGCATTGTTTGCGCATGATATTTACTACGTATTTGCTATGATTTACCTGATTACTGGCCTGGAAATCTTAAGTTGTCGACTGAAATGACAGAGATTTAAAGTTATTAAAATTTTGGAAGAAGTTGTTCTTTCCCGTTGATTATTTGTTAAATGATTAAATCATCCATGTTTGATTATTTGTTAATAAAATGACGAAGACTTAAAGTGTTAAATGTGGAAGGGTTGACATTAATTATTCCTGATCTTAATAAATTGTCTATGACATTCATGCTTAGTGTCCCACTTGAATATACTAAATTGACCTCTAGCAAGTGTCTAATTCGACCTCTCGTCACTACCTCTCTGAGGTTAGGCAGGCGACTTACTGAGTACGCGTTGTTTTCGTACTCATGCTACACTTGCTGTGTATTTTTATTGCACAGGTACTTTCACAGTGATGTGGCTGGTTTGGAGACTTAGGCGAGCTGTATCATCCGGAGGCGACCCGCAGCTGACAGAGTCTCCCTCGTATTGTATTCATTTTGTTTTAAATTCTATTGTCCAATTTGTATCTCGGACAAGCTTTGTAATGATTGTATAAATTTTTAGAAATTGCTCATGCACTTGTGACACCGGGTTCTAGGATATGTGTATGGGATGTATTTTATAAAAATGAAATATTAAACTGTTGTATTTACCTAACAAATTTTTGTTTAGTTATTACGTAATAAGTTAAAGGTAAAAATTTCAAAAATGTTAAAACAGGAATTTATTTCAACTAATTAATGATTGGCTTGCCTGACGATGGTGTCCGGCGCCATCACGAACTTAATAGATTTTGGGTCGTGACATGTTTCAGCACCATCATACCACAATTGTTTTAGCTCATCAATCAAAGGTTACAAATATACATCAATCAAACTTTTCGATTTACGTGGACCGGGGATAATACAATTTAAGAATATATATGGACTAGTCATGGACAACTCGGGTGGTAGATTATAAGGTGTAAGAAAGACAGGCCAACATGAATATGGTGTCGCAGATACAGAAAAAGGCGTGAAGCCATCCGCACACAGACCTAACCGAATGTTCCTTGGTTCACTAGCAAAATTTGGATATGTCCTATCAAAGTGCTTCCAAGCTTCTCCATCTGAAGGATGATACATAGCACCAGGTGGTCTTCTATTTTCAAAGTGCCATCTCATATGAGGAGTAGAACTCATCGACGCATATAACCTCTTTAACCTAGGTATAAGAGGTAAATAATGCATCGCCTTGATAAGGACCATATTCCCACTGGAAAGCCTCTTGAAACGAGGCTTTTTGCAAAATTTACAACTATCTAAATTTCCATCATCTTTATAATATAACATGCAACCATATTCACAACAATCAATTCTCATTGACGAAAGTCCTAACTTAGAAACCAATCTCTTTGCCTTATAGAAATCACCAGGTAAGTTGATATTATGGTCAACTAGTTCGCTCATAAGGTCAATGAAAGAGTCCATTGCTGCTTCGGAAATATTCCAATCAGATTTTATACTTAGTAATGTAACTGCAACAGACAGCTCAGAGTGCAGACTTCCTTCCCGTAGTGGACGATTAGCTTCCTCTAACTGTTCATAAAATGTTTTGCGTCATCATTAGGAGTTTGTTCAACATTTTCATTGGGCTCACCCCCTAAGTGCATCCCAAAAGCATCCGCAACCATATCATGAATTCTAGAATCACGATTTGTATTCTCCACCGACCTACTACTTTCACCCACAACCATATTATGAAATATCCCACGGCTACCATCGATCTCTCCATGATTAGTCCACACAAAGTAATTCGCTATAAACCCCTTCCTATAAAGATGAAACTTGACTTCGATTTTCCAAACTTCATACAGTCACACCTAACACAAGGGTACCTAATTACTCCTTCACTTTGGTATGGTGGAAGTGACATTGCATGTCTAATAAAGTCATCAACCCCTTCTACAAAATCCTCCTACAATCTCCACCGATTAGGATTATTCCTATTGTACATCCAAGTACGATGTTCCATCTATACAAATAAAACGAGAACAAATTAATTTAGTTAATTCATATCCTAATCTTTTTTTAGTTAATTAATTTCATATCCTAAAATTTCAATTTATAAACTAAAAGTTCAATTCATATCCTGAAAGTTCAATTCATATCCTAAAGGTTCAATTCATAAACTAAAAGTTTAATTCATATCCTAAATTTTCAATTCATATCCTAAAGGTTCAATTCATAAACTAAAAGTTCAATTAATAAACTAAAAATTCTATTCATAAACTAAAAGTTCAATTTATAAACTAAAAGTTCAATTCATATCCTAAAGGTTCAATTCATATTCTAAAATTTCAATTCATAAACTAAAAGTTCAATTCATATCCTAAAATTTCAATTCATAAACGAAAAGTTCAATTCATATCCTAAAATTTCAATTCATATCCTAAATGTTCAATTCATAAACTAAAATTTCAATTCATAAACTAAAAATTCAATTCATAAACTAAAAGTTCAATTCATAAACTAAAAGTTCAATTCATATCCTAAAATTTCAATTCATATCCTAAAAGTTCAATTCATATCCTAAAGGTTCAATTCATATCCTAAAGGCTCAATTCATATCCAAAAATTCCAATTTATAAACTAAAATTACAATACATAAACTAAAATTACAATTCATAAACTAAAAGTTCAATTCATATCCTAAAATTTCAATTCATAAACTAAAAGTTCAATTCATATCCTAAAATTTCAATTCATATCCTAAAATTTCAATTTATAAACTAAAAGTTCAATTCACATCCTATAATTTCAATTCATATCCTAAAGGTTCAATTCATAAACTAAAAGTTCAATTAATAAACTAAAAATTCAATTCATAAACTAAAAGTTCAATTCATATCCTAAAATTTCAATTCATAAACCAAAAGTTCAATTCATATCCTAAAATTTCAATTCATATCCTAAAATTTCAATTATAAACTAAAAATTCAATTCATATCCTAAAAGTTCAATTCATATCCTAAAGATTCAATTCATAAACTAAAAGTTCAATTCATAAACTAAAAATTCAATTCATAAACTAAAAGTTCAATTTATAAATTAAAAGTTCAATTCATATCCTAAAGGTTCAGCTCATTAACTAAAAGTTCAATTCATATCCGAAAATTTCAATTCATATCCTAAAATTTCAATTTATTAACTAAAAGTTCAATACATACCCTATAATTTCAATTCATATCCTAAAGGTTCAATTCATAAACTAAAAATTTAATTCATAAACTGTAACGACCCGACCGGTCATTTTGCGTATTCTGACCCCGTTCCCCTAAATAAGACTTCCCGTAGTGGATTTCAGTGATTCATGACTTGCGGGGACGGGTGGTTCGGGATTCGGAAGTGTATAGAGTAATATAGGAACCTTTGGTTCCTTAAGATTGGCTTTTAAAGCCAAGTTTGACTTCGGTCAACATTCTGAGTAAACGACCTCAGAATTGAGTTTCGTCAATTCCAGTATCTTCGTATGATGATTTGGGACTTGTGCATATGTCCGGAATGGGTTTTGGATGACCCGGGAGCGTTTCGACGCCAAATAGCGAAAATAGAGTTTCCTTAAGTTCATAATTTGGTTTGGAATGTGTTTTTGTGTTATCGAGGTCCGAACGGAATTCCGAGATCGGGAATAGTTCCGTTATGTTATTTATGACTTTCTTGCAAAATTTGGTGTCATTCCGAGTAGTATAGGTCGGTTCGGCACATTGAAACCGAATTCAAGAACTTGAAAATTCTTAAGTTTGATTCTAGGGGTTTTGAGGAGTGATTTTGAGTTTTAGCGTGGTTTTGGGTGTTCCGAAGGCTCGAGCGAGTCTGTGATATGATTTAGGACTTGTTGGTATAATTGTACGGGGGCTCGGGTGGGCCCAGGTGCCACCCAGACACCAAACGGGGCAAAAAACTAGCAGCTTCAGCTGCTGGTGCACCAGGTCTGGTGTGACCGAAGGTGCGGTTGCCCAGATCGCAGGTGCGAGACCGCCCCTGCGGTCAAGGCCTCGTAGGTGCGACCCATAAGGGAGAAGACCCAGATCGCAGGTGCGGACCTTTCTCTGCAGGAGCGGGTCTTCTGGTGCGAAAACCCCTCTGCAGGTGCGATCCCCAGTCCCTTTGCCAAATTCCGCAGTTGCGAGACCGCAGGTGCGCTCGAGCCGCAGGTGCGAGGTCACTGAACANGCCAAATTCCGCACGTGCGAGCCCGCAGGTACGGTCCTCGAGCCGCAGGTGCGAGGTCACTGTAGGCAGTGAGCCCATTTAATTCGGGACTTAGCCATTTTTCACCATTTCTTCCACACCATAGGCGATTTTGAGAGCATTCAAGAGGGTATTCGGCCTAGCTTCTAAGAGTTAAGTAATTTCCATTTAAATGTTGGTTTATTACATCAATCTTAGGTAGATTAACACCCAAATTAGTGTAAATCAAGGGGGTTAGAGTGGAAACCTAGGGTTGATGAACTTTAGAGAAATTCACCACTTTTTCACCGTGAAATCCTACAAAAACTATATATTAATGATCCTTAGGCTATGGGTGAGTGTTTTCTTCGAAAATTTCTGGAATCCGAGCATGTGGGCCCAAGGACGTATTTTGGGATTTCTTCAAGAATGATGAATTAGCTAAGCTAGTAAGAGATTTCATACGTTTGAGTGTATATTAACGTATTTATATAATATTTGACTAGTTTCAAGTCCTCGGGTGTAGAGGTTGGAGTTTCGGGCGCGTTCTTGGTCCGAGAAGTAGGTTCCGCACGAGGTGAGTCTCCTTTCTAACCTTGTAAGAGGGAATTGTCCCCATAGGTAATTATAAATGATTGAATTGTCCTTATTTGCGGGGGCTACGCACGCACGAGGTGACGAGAGTCCGTGCGTAGCTACTACTATGTTATGCCAGGTAGTCTTTAGGAGTCACAAACATGCTTATAAGCTTTACTTGTATCCCTGCATGTATTCCTAGTCGATTATTATCCTTGAACTAGCATGAGAAAATGGAAAATTACATTAAATCTTGTTGTTTCCATGATTCTTTTTTTCCAAGTGTGAACTCTATATCTCCTGAATTTTATGATGATTCTGTGTATGTATACGAGCACCCGTGTCGCATGTATCATTCATGAGCGGTGTAGCCTTATATTATGTCAACCGCGTCGCATGATCGATTCACGAGCGGGGTAATAGATGCATCTATGGTTCGAGCTGTTCGACCCTTCGACAGGGCACATTTAATTTTTACGTCGCTTTGGTCGTACGCTACGGCATACTATATGCTATGTATTTGACTGAGAGTCTTATTATTATTATCAAATGAATTGTTCTATGTGAAAGGGGACTTTGGACTTTTATTATAGTTGTTATTTGGCACTTGCGGTAGGTGGTAGTTCATATACTTGATATTCCATGTCTACTTGATTTTCCGTAACGTCTACCCCTCGTCACTACTTCTTCGAGTTTAGACGGGATACTCACTGGGTACATATTTGTTTATATGTACTCATGCTACGCTTCTGTACTTAATTGTACAGGTTCTGAGACTGGTGCATCTGGTTATCATACCGGTGCGCGATCGTGAGAGTACTTTCTGGATCAGACTACACAGTGAGCTGCTCTCTCTGGCGTTCCTCAGCAGCACTGTGGAGTTTCTGCTATTTCTTTTGATATTTCTGTCTACCCCTTTCAGAAGGTTGTATATTTATTTTGTCTACTTTGTATATTCCACTAGTCGCCTGGGGACTTGTGATACTAGGTCTTGGCACACGTAGTTGGTTTTCTAATATTTTTGCTATACTACATATTATGGCAACGATATTTTGAGTTCATTTTAATCAAGTTGCATTCACTTGACCGTTTTCTTTAAATGATTTCTTAATCTAAAATTTGACAAGTACTTAAATATTTAAATAAGTAAAGTAATCTCGCTAGTAAACTGATGTTGGCTTGCCCGACTTTGGTGTTGGGCGCCATCACGACCTGAGTTGGAATTTGGGTCGTGACAACATGGTATCAGAGCTCTAGGTTCACGTAGGTCTCACAAGTCACGGTAAAACCTAGTAGAGTCTTGCGGATCGATACGGAGACGTCTGTATTTATCTTCGGGAGGCTATAGGGTGTTAAGAAACCTCTCTTTATTCTTATTCTATCGTGCAATCGATGGTCTTACTAAATATCATTTTTCTATTCTCTCACAGATGGTGAGGACTCGTGCAGCTAATATTCCAGACCCGGGAGATGTCGCTACCCCAGCCGTCCGAGGCCGTGGCAGAGGCCGGGGGAGGGCACCGGCCCGAGGTAGGGGATAAGGGCATCCCAGAGTTTCCCCATTAGCACCCCAAGAGGGTCCTGTCATTGAGGAGCAGGACGAGGTTCCTCCAGTAGATCCTGCCCCAGCAGATTTCATGACTGCACCAGGCTTTCAGGAGATCATGGGCCGTATGATGCGGTTCATGGACACTATGACCCAGGTTGGTTTATT
>ML388047.1:0-36336 GCA_005239525.1 Nicotiana knightiana | reverse complement strand
ACACGCTTCGTTGTACTACTTTAACTACATATATAGTATGTTAGAGTATATTTTAGTGTATTCATCCCTTGTATTACAAAAGTTTTAACGGATTACATTTATATTATTTAGATAGTAAATATAAAAGTGAGTTTTAATTTTGACAAATGTTGACTTGAAAAGAGACCAACTTTGGTCGCTAATTATCCAGAAATTAAAAATTAGCGACCAAAGCTGGTCGCTAATTTTAAATAAGATTTATTTATATTTTATAATAATTTTTAAATAATAATATAATTATTAAACGTTATAGCTGGGTCCCAAATTAGCGACCAAAGTAGGTCGCTACTTGCTTCCCGTTTAATAACCGACCAACTTTGGTCGCTAATTTCAAATAATATTTATTTATATTTTATAAAATATTTTAAATAATAATATAATTATTAAAACGTTAAAACTGGGTCCCACATTAGCGACAAAAGTTGGTCACTAATTTCAATAATTCTTTGACCAGGCAAGTCTGACCAACCCGGTCAATATGTTGACCACTTTATCGATCAAAAAGCGACCAACATTGGTCGGTAAATTATTTAATAATTTTTCTCCACATTAGCGACCAAATTTAGTCGCTTTTTTTGACCGACCAACTTTGGTCGCAAATTTTTGGTCAGTAATTCCCAGATTTCTAATAGTGACAGGTGCACCGATTTCCAGTATATTATGCTGGAACTTTTCCTGGTGCAGCAAAATAGTGGCTATTTTTCAATGACTTCGTAAATGCTGACTATTTTTGAATGATCAGTCCGAAAACTGACTAGCCCATGTTATTTTTACCTTGATCCGTGCTAGTAATACGTGGGATCATTCGATGTGTTTTTAATGCTGTCGTTGCCTTATTGACTTCATTAAAAAGAAAGAAATAAAATTATAAGCAATAATCTAGCTACCGATTACCATACGCAAACATAAGGGTGGCTAAGTGCTAACTACAAGATTAAGAAGCTGAGTGCAGTTCAACACCAACTGCAAAACAATAAACCGCCTAAGAAGACCTCACTTCTTTCAATACAATTTCTACGCGATTTTTTATGTTTTATTTTATATATGAATAAAACGTAAGATAAAAATACGTGTATTAACAATATATATGCACGAAATTAAGAGTATTACGGACAAAAAGATCCATTAAATTAGACAATCATTTGAATAACAATTTGTGTATTATCATTCACCTCATATGAGTTTCTGCATTATTATTCATTGCATAACAATCTTTATATTATTATTTGCCACATAAGTAATCTTTTTAATTTTCCCCCTTCACAAGTCATAACTAGACCATATACGACCCAGTTTTAATTGATTGTGTTGTCCTATGATATATAGGCAGCGATGCGAAGTTAACATAGTATCATAGGCCTGAACCACTTTTCTTTTCTCATAGGTAATTTCACAAATAAAAATTGCTCTAATATTACATGCACACATTATACCTCAGTACATTCCAAATTAAACTATAAGGAAAATTATCAAGTATTTGTAATATCTCCTGATCTTATCGAGACGGAGTAGCAGTTACTATAGAATCATCTGTCATAGATTGATCCATTGACAAAGACAGATCCTCTTCATCTTCAGAGTCAACCGCGCCCTTAATACTCTCCACTTCCCTTACCACTTCACTCATCTCCGGCCTTTTCTCCGGTGACTTATCACAACACCTTATAGCAATTTGCAGCAATCGAAGCATCCCCGAGTTGGCACTTCTCTGCACAGCTATTTCAGTGTCAAAAATCTCAGCCGTCCATTCTTCTCGGACCGCCCGATGAACCCAACTGCAGAGATCCGCACCGGTAACTCCAGGCGGAGCAGAATGTGAAGAAATTCTACCTTTTATAGTAGGCATATATACACAAGATTTGTATATAATCAGTGTCGGTCTATTATTACATGCAGTTTGAGTTATAATGAATATGAAATTGCAACGATATTTTTTATATTTTATGTATACAATAATACATACTTTCTTAAGTTCAAAATAAGTAGTAGTAGTAGTAGTATCGTTTTAGCCGAATCAATTTTGTTTAAAATAAGTCTCTTTAGAAAATTAAGAAGGCATTGATCATATTTTCCTAGTTTATTTTTAAAAAATTATAAAAGAGATAAAGGTAATTTACGGAGAGATAAATGGGTAATTTTTTCAAGTATTCCATATAATTAATGTTATTAAATGATTTTTTAATGTGTATTGAAACCTTTTTCCTAGGAAATAATATTGGATGAAACATTATATTAAAGGGTGTCTCCGTCACTAACCTGTTAACAATTCCAGAAGAAGGCAGCCAAAGCTCCAAATGTCAGATTTCTTGGACACTTTCTTGAAGCCTAGATATTCCGGTGATCGGTAGGAAACCATTCGTTGAGTTGCAATGGGAAGTGCAATAAGGGAAGTGAGGCCATAGTCAGCGACACGAACATCATCGTTTTCATCTAGTAAAACATTGGAGGATTTTAGGTTGCCGTGGGGAACAACGGCGGCAGCGACGGCGGCGGCGGCGGTTTGGGAGGAGCTGCAATTGAGGTGTAGATGCTCTAGTGCTCGAGCGACACCACGAGCAACTGATAATCTTGAGCTCCATCGAAATGGCATCCTATCTCTCGTCCCTTTTCCTCCTATTATGCATGCAACGAAAAATTTATGTTATCTATGCAACAATACTTAGCGTTTTTTGTTTAAGAATTGCTAAGCGAGTTTATTTGGGAACGTACGACTCCATCGGTTCATTTTTACTTGCAGCTATACTAAAAATAAATTTTTATTTTTAATTATCACTTTACGCATATCAAGAGAAGACGATTTTCTTTTCCTGTTATACCCATAGTATCATTACTCATTTGGAATTATTTTTTCAAATCCAATAAAATATACATTAATTAATATGGGTATCATGATAAATTATGCACTTCATTTATTATTTCTTAAGGGGCGTGAAAAGTCAAAACATGCCAAATAAAATTGAACGGACGGAGTAATTTGTAAAATTTGACTTTCTAGTTAATTAATCAATGGGAAAAGAATAACCATTAAGATTTACAATAGGAGTTCACTCTTGTCATTTATTTGGAACAAAAACTAATCTAATCACAGCCCAAATTCTTGCCATAGGAACAAAAATTAATCTAAAAGGAAATAATACCCCATATACAGGAATAAGCAATTGTATCTCAAGGATAGTAAATTTACTCGCACCTTATGATTACATCAAATCGAATAATATCTTTTAACAATTGCAAAATAAAGGAGGATTCACATCACTTATGGACTATGGTTAATTAATTGATAAAAGTTTATATCTTTATCTGACATTTATGTCTTGTATTCACTTTTAGCATTCGATAGCCGAAAAAATATATAAATTTGTATAATTTTTGTATATAACATACAAAATGCGTATATATATATATATATATATATATATATATATATATATATATATATATATATATATATATATATACACACACACATTTTTCAGTTATTACATTAAGAGCGGATATACAATATTATTTTCCATTCTTTTTGTATAAACACGGACTAATGGAATTTGTTTCTACCATGTAAAGGGTCATAGTAATTCATACAATGGGCAGTAAATATAACATACAATAATGTCAAATTGATATGTATAAGATTAAAAGCAGTAAATAAAACATACCATGAATGCGGTTGTATAAGCTTCCATTAGGTGCAAATTTCAAGAGAAGCAGCTTCTCATCTTTTGTATTATAATATCCAAGAAGAGGTAACAAATTTGGATGCTTCTGATCAGCAATAGCTCTCACTTGTCTCACAAATTCTTCATTCGTCAAAGGTTTCAAATCCCTTAAACGTTTCACCACAACAGTAGGTCCATTTACTAACATTGCCTTATAACAATTCCCAAAATTTCCTTTTCCCAAACCTTCTGCTGATGCTCTCAGTAAATGATCAAGTTCAAAATTTATTTCACTGCCTAAGAATATCAGTTTTCCTTTCTCTAGTTCCACTTCTGATCCCACACTTCTTGATTCCATACTTCTGGTTTCTGTTGGCGTCGTCGTCGTCTCCATTTTACTAGTCTCAATTTTTTCTACCTCCATTAATTTCATATTCTTATTCGTCAGCATTTTCTTAAGCTTCTTTGATTTCTTGAAGTAGTAAATGAAAAGGAATAAAAGTACAACCATACCAACAACATTAATTACTATCAAAATAGGAGTCCACATGGATGATTTTGAATTATTTAAAGAATCATTATGTGAATCATCACTTGGACCTGGAGCGGATGTATCACTATTCTTGATAGTGCACGTCGTGTTAGAAAAAAGAGGACCACATAAATCTTGGTTACCTAAGTACGAGGAAGTACCAAACTTCTGAAGGGCTGTTGTGCTTGGAATTTCACCAGAAAGATTGTTGTCAGAAACATTGAAAACTTCCAAAGTTGACTGATTAAAACCAGGGATCGGACCGTTCAAGTTGTTTTTTTGTACCTGCAATGATTCTAACAACTTAGGTGTTAAAAGAGAAGTTGAAATTTCTCCATCAAATCTGTTACCAGATAAATCAATGTATCTCAGATTTCGATTTTTGGAGAAGTCCATCAAGTTTCCTGATATGGAATTGTTCTTGAAACTAAGTGTTTGTAATTGAGTGAGATTGAAAAGTGCATCTGGCTTGAGTTTTCCAGTGAGGCCAAGATTTTCTAGTTTAAGTCCAGTGACTCGACCGTTGATACAGCTGATACCAAACCAACTCGGCGTGTTGTTTAAGTAACACATGAGTCCTGTCCAACTTTTGAGTACTTTAGGATTGTTGAAATCAGCTTTGATTGTTATAAGGGCTTCTCTCTCTGCGCCGTCGAAACCGTTAGCAGAACCATCTTTTGCTATGGCCATGGTACATAATTTTACCATGAAAAGCAAGACAACATAGTACTTGCAGAAATTGGAACAAGAACCCATTTTCTGATTGTCAAAGCCAAAGGGTTGCGCACAAATAAATGTTTTGCTTTGGAAAGGAAATAAGGTTCAAAAACAGGGGATGGAGTTGACAGCTGAGGGAGTTTCATTGTTGAGAGAAGAAAACAAGGACGATTATAACGAGAAATTGGTTTGTATTAATTCTCAGCTGAGAATCCTAGGGAAGCCGCAAAACGAAGCTCTTTTTATCTTATTAGACAAGTGTTTCAGCCAGCTGCAATTGCAAGGAGATACAAGGGTGGGAAAAGTATATACTGAGATGTATCATGTTTAAAAATCACGAAATAATTATAGAGTTAAATTTAATTCAGAACATTGCACTTGTTTAGATTTGAATTAAGCACCAGTTGTCACAAACAACAATGAATTGTCTTTAGATCATCTAGTTTACTAAGCCCTTAATATGGTGTCTCTTCCCGTTTGAAGCCAAGTATGCTGAACAAAACATTTTGTTGGGGGGGTGCGAATTAAGCGAAACATTGATAGCTAAAAAGATTGAGTACCTATGTTTATCTCTTAATATTGTGAGACATTTTGGAAAAACTGTGTGGCATTGGCCTAAGTTGGACTGATTTAGCCCTTACCAACCTGCAGACGCACACACAAGAAAAGTTAGTTGAGCCGATTTCAAGCCCAAACATTAGCTCATAGGGTGAGAAATCGTTCAAAACCATATAAAAGAACTACAACTCATACGCTCAATTAATTTGGGACTCTTAACACCCTCATGCAAACTCAAGGATAGATCCTGGAGATCTAGTATTTGATAAACCAATAATAGGGACGTGTCTACTGTGATACCGTTTTAAGGATGTGGACTCTTGCCTAATTTAAGAACTTAGCCCAAAAGTTTGTTCCTAAGGTAAAAATTTACCCAAAAACTAGTTCATAAGGTAACTTTAACTCAAACTAATACGAGGCTGTAACATATACTTGTTTGACAAAAAGTATGAGATCTTTTGTTAAACTAATTAAATAAGAAGATAGAGGATAAATCCTAGCCAAAGATAATTAACTCTAGATTAATGAATGCTAAGTAAGAAAAGTTGGGTAAGGTTAAGCTCATAAACTCATTAAGATTATGAAAAAGATCTAATGTATATGACGGGCTTATATTCTCGACACCGCTACTCCATAATGTAAAATAAGGAAGAAAGAAAGAACTCATCCATTAATGGCCACGAGGTATGTATTTATTTATTCCACAACGATGGCTACAAAAATGAATAACAAGGTTCTGAACCTTCTCTCATTTACAAGATGGATTCTCCGATTCCCTTCCCCTGTCAGTGAAGAAGTGTGTGATTTGTGAATCGTCCCCCTCTCTTCATTCTCTCACCTAGTATATATACTAGGTATTCTCATTTACCCCCCGGTCATTAGCCAGAGTACCTATGTCATTTAACTGTACTACAGGTTGATCCTCTGAAATGCCGTAACATCCACTTCGTCGTACAAGCATTCTGAGTACACGACCTCGGTCGTGGCCGAGGTGCTTGTTGCTATAGTTTTGTATGAATACGACTTCAACCCAATGGATGGGGTCGTCTTGTGGCGAGCTCGATGGGCAAACTTTGTCGATTCGAAAGTTATGGGAAATTTGAGCACTTTGGGCGATGGGCGAGTACCTCATGGCAAGGTAGCGACATGACGTTTCGAGAGCTGCATCAGACTGTTACGTCAGTTCAGAATGTCATTGAACTCCTCATGCGTCATTATGGCGCACGTTCTCTATGCGTTGCGTTGTTTCTCGTGCCCCTTCCGTTATTTTCAAAAAATGGCGGCGTTTGGTTTCTCTGCCCAGAATATTCATATCCCTATAAATAGGGAAAAGTTTCCCATTTGAATGCAGTGTCCCCCAATTGTTCACAAGAAAATCTTAAGGTATTCCTTCTTCTTCTCCAGTTCCTCGTATTTCATTTTCTGCTAACATTTCTCGTGGCTGCTACCTTCCTTTCTTTACATTCCCGATCTGTGCAATCAATCAAAGAGGTGGCTAGTGCGTCTTCGAACCATGATAGAGTCGTTGGTACCCCGGTACCGAAAATGATATACCCCCACTTGAAGAGGGAGTGGCTATGGCGGAGGATGAAAGTTTTCTGACGGTGGTCCCCGCCCAAGGAAGGAAAGGACTGACTTCAAGAGCCCTGCTGAGGATGAGTTTGAACCCGTTATTTCTACGATGGATGTCGCGACTCTCACATCGTGTAAAGACAAATGGAGAATCCCCGATCACATTGAACTGGTTCCAGTAGGTCGTGACATAGTGCATATACACCGCCCAGGCTACTGCGTGTTTTACACATATCCATTTGTCATCGGATACACGCTTCCCCTTCATTCCTTGGCAGTGGACTTCTGCCGCTTCAATGAGGTGCGTCCAGCTCAACTCTCTCCGTACATATATAAACTCTTCCTTATGCTTATCAAGTACGCGGAGCAGGTGGAATTGGTAGGTCGAAGAAGAGAGAGAAGGGTGAGGGCTCCCGTCCTTGCTTTCTGTCAACCGACTTCCTCTGCCAGGCCCGTACCGGCGGTGGTTACGGATGAGGGTGTCCAGAGTCTGGCTATTTCGAGACCTCGCTCGCATCAGAACCTGGTCGTTTAGAGGCTGCTCCTCGGTTGGATACTCCGGTCCCTACAGTTTGTTCGGCAGATGAACCTTCTCATGATGATGGCAAAGAGGACCCGTCAAATAGGCAGATGATAATGTCGGAGGGAGTGTCTTTGATTGAAATGCCCTCGAGGGGTGACCCTGTTTTGGAGGTGTCTGAAGCCGGCGGTGATTCCATCCTAAGTGTGGAGGCGATGCCTGTTTCGGGCATGGAAAATTCTGTCGTGGCGGGGGGATAGAGTTTGGAGGCCACCGCGATTGTTTCGGGCGGTCCATCGATGTCTTGGCAGGTCTGCACCCCCTCTTCGGCTAATGAGAGGTTGAAGGTCGTAGTGGTAGATGATTATGAATCTGATTCTGATATTGATCCTGAGGACATAAAGATGTCCAAGGAAGGTATTACTAGGGTCGATGTGAGGGCGGAAGGTCATTCCCGTGTGCTCGAAATTCCATCGGACTTTAACCTGTTGGAGGACATGGTGGACTTGGTGCCCCAATTTGACCTTCTGTGCTCCGCCGCCGAAAGCAGGTCTCTTCGAGAGATCAGTGATGCCGGTTTGTGACGCGGTGTGGCTGGGATGGCCTTGAGGGTGAGTTTCCTTTTTCTATTTTATTTGTTTTGTGCCCTTTTCTTTTGCTGATTCTTCCTTTTTTCCTCCTCAAACTTACATGCTGGAGATCAAGAGTGCTCGTTGGGCTGGGTCGCGGGCCGATGTCCTTCTGAAAATGGCCACGAAGTATTGCCAGTATCGCAACAGGTGCCGTGAGATGCACGCGCAACTTAGGGCGGGCGGTAATACACTATCCCTCAGAGAGGAGTTTGAGAGGAAGGACGAGAATCTGGTGCGGTCTATCAACAGATGTAGCGAGCTCGAGGGGCTGTTTTGGTTCAAAGATGAGAAGCTCGAGGTGGCAAAGGGGTTGCGGCAGAATGCGAGGATCTTCAGGAGAGGGTGTTGTCTTTGCGAGCCGAGCTTGAGCAGAATTCCACTAGGGCTGCCAATCAAAGTGCATAGTGGACGGAGAAGGTGGCGGAGTTAGAAAGGAAGGTGACCGAGTTAGAGAGGGCCAAGGGGGCCCGAGAAGCAGCTTTGGCGAGGGCAGCGGCGCTGTAAGACTCTATTCGCATCCTTAGGTCTGAGCGGGAGGCTGAGAGGGAGACGTCGATGCTGAGGGAGGTAAGCCTCGAAGAGCAGATCGGTGTGAGCGAGATGCCTCAAACCTGTGTGTTCAAGTTGTGGCCCTCGAGGCCGAGAAGGCGCAGTTGTTGGCTCAGGCCCCTCCTGATAACTAGGGATTATAGCCTAGTATTTTCTCTCTTTTGCTTAGGTTTTGGGTAAAAAATGCGTTAATGTATTCCCAAAAACTAACTTAAGGTGCTTACTTGCAGGTCTTGGTCAAAATGAGGCAAAGAAGCCAAAATAAACTCATAAATGAGTCAAACTTGCACAAGCACAAAGAATGGAACTGGAGCGAACACCGATGATATTACGCGGCCGTGTAAGCACCTCCATTGAGGCGACCACAAATACGCGGCCCGCGAGAGTGAAGTTCAGAGAGATTGATTTGAGCTCAAAGTATACCACTGACCGCGCTAAAAAAGCGTGGCCACGAAACCAATGGTGCGATCGCGAGTGGAATTCCGCTGGGAGCGAGATAGGAGGATCAGGGAGTTTGCAAGTAAGGCCCAGGTAAAGAATGCGGTCCGCGAACAAAATATGCGGCCGCAAATGAAGATCACGCGTATGCAGTAAACTTTACGCTGTCCGTGAAACCTATCCCAGTCCAAGTCCAAATTTGAAGAAACGCGGTCGCGAAAGTCCAAATGCTGAGGCACTCTTTTTTACGCGGTCAGCGGAACCTCCGTAGGGGAATCTTTGTCTAGTAATTTATGTTGTGTATAAATAGATCTTTTTCACATTTTTAGGTTAAGGTTTTGTATTAGGGAGCTCTTGAATAGCCGCATTTTACCACTTTGAGTAATTTTAGAGTAGATTTAGCTTACATCTTTAAATTTTCTTCTTGTAATTGACTTTTATGGTTTATATTACATCTTCATCTTTGATTTCTATCATTATCATGAGTAGCTAGACCCCATAGCTAGGGTTGTGACCTAACCCTAGTGTGGGTATTTAATGGGTCTTCAAAATTAGGGCTTAATTGTTTATGGGTTAGTGATATTTAGCTTGTTTCATGCTTTAACTGTTGAATTGGTGGTTGCAAGCACTGATTCGTGCCTTTTTGACTAGGGCTTTTCTTGAGAAAGAGGGCCCAAGTCTAGGTAAAATAGGATAACAAGGAATTGGGGTGAATTCAAGAGATTGATAACCCCAATTAAAGAGTTAAACCTAGAAATAGTAATACCCGACTTGAGCCAATTTCATTTGCATTATTTGAACACCCAATTAGGCTTGAGAAAGCCAATTCGGGCAAAGTCACTCAAATTACCGAGAGGTATAGAGTGACTAATTACGTGTGAAGGTTACACGACCCCAAATATAACAAGCCAGTCCTAAATTCTAGACCCCATTAGATACTCGCCTAGGTGGAACTCACTTCCCTAGTGTCTTTTACTACTTGGAAAACTCTCACAAAAAATATTGTAATTAAATTACTCTTCAGCAATCAATAGCATTAAAATTAGAATAAAAACAAATCTCACCCATGGTTAGAAGTGCAATTAGAAACAACACGCACATCTAGATTAGGTAGAAACCCAACTCCCAACAAATATTAACTCCCTGTGGAAATCGATCCCGTCCTTTCGGGTAAAACTGCATCGACCACTCCTTGCTACTTTATAGTGGTGTAGGGTTGGAACCGATCACTTTTTGGCGCCGTTGCCGGGGAGTTAAATGGTTTTGGCTATCTATCTAACTAGTTGTGTGTCTTGTTTTTCTTTCCTTCTATTTTTATAACTTTTGTGTGTTAATCGCTTTAGGTACAAAATGGCTGATCCTCTTGGCAATGTTTTCCTGGGGGAGGAGGTAGATGATAATGATGATGATGAGGTGCATCTATTACCTCAAGCTCAAAGAAGAGGCCACCAGGACAATGATAATATCCCAGACCCTCCCCCACCTCATCCACATGCAGCTCATCGGGTGCTTCCCAATCAAGGTTACGCCAGTGCGATTGTCCCACCCAGAATCCGGGTGGGCAATTTTCAAATTACAAATGCTATGTTTACCTTATTGGAGCAACGAGGGTTCTTCACTGACACTCTCCATCAGAATACTTAAACATCTAAAGGGTTTTGTAGATACCTGTTGGGGAAGCAAACATACAAACGTGTCGGAGGATGCATTGAGACTGAGATTCCCTTTTTCACTCAGAGGGAAAGCTTTGGATTGGCTCGAAAGTCTCCCCAACCATTCCATCACTATGTGGGATGAGTTGGATGACAAGTTTATAGCCATGTTTTTCTCACCGGGACATATGGCGGCATTAAGGGATGAGATCTTAGCCTTCAAACAGGAACCTAATAAACCTCCTCATGAAATCTGGGAGAGATATAGAACTATGGCCAAGGAATGCCCCAATAATGACATGACGGAATCAATGATCCAACATACATTCTATCGGGGTATAAACACGATCAATCAATGTGTTGTGAACCATCTAGCATGGGGTAATTTTATGAAGCTGACATACAACGATGCTTGTGACATACTTGATGAAATGTCTGACACTTCTTCAGCTTGGCAGAGTCGGGCTCCTCAAGGTGACCTTAATGTAATCAATCTTCACAAGGAACTCCAAGACCACGGACAAGCCATAACTGAATTGACAACTACTATGAATCAGCTAGCAAAAGCACATCTTCAGCAAGTTCAAGGAACAAGGCAAGTAAATGCAATGGAATGGGTCAATCTTTTGGTAAACAAGAGGAGACAGCATGGTCATCAAGTGCAAATCAATCAAGATCAATATGAACAAAGTGGAAGTGGCTACAACCAAGATGATTCTTTTGATGACCAAAGCGAGGAAGTTTTATATGCCAACAACTATCAAGGACAACGGAGCAATGCTCCAAACCGAAAATGGAGATCGCAAGGGAATAATCAAAATTGGAACAATCAAGGGCAAAGAAACTGGAACAATAACAAAAACAACTCAAACAATATGGGGAACAATAACCAGAATTGGGGTGGCAACAACAATTGGAATGGAAATAACAACAACAATTGGGGAGGAAATAGAAATCGGGGGTCGGGCTTTCAGAGGCCCCCGATGTATCAACAACCCAACAATCCACCTCCATATCATGCTCAAGGGATGAGTTCTTCAAATAATGAAATGGGGTGATCGAGAATATGTTCAAATAGATGATGGAATGGACTGTCAATTCCGATGCTCAAATTGCCTCCCACACTACTTCCATCCGCAATCTTGAAGTACAAATGGGTCAAATCTCTCAAGCATTGCACACTCGAACTAAGGGGACGCTACTAAGTGACATAGTAGTAAACCCGAAGGGCGAGAATAATACAGGCCAAGCCATGGTAGTGACCACTAAGAGCGGTAGAGGTGGAGATGCAAGTACCTCCAATCAAAAGAAAGTTACGAGTGATGATGTTGTGTTGCAAAATGATGATGATCCAATTGTTTATAAGCAAGTGAGTGAAGAGAATTTTAATGAGGAAGTGAGGATTGATATTCATGACAATGAGGAGGAGACTCAAAATGACGTTAACCCGTCTAGGGAACACGTAATAGACATACCAAAAATGGTAGTGCAAAAGCCAAGGCTCCTTTTCCAAGGCCTCCTCTGCCTTATCCTCAGAGACTTGCAAAGAATAAGAATGAAAACCAATTCAACAAGTTTATTGAGATGATGAAAAGCTTGGCAATCAATGTGCCCTTGGTGGAAGCTCTTGAGAAAATGCCGGGATATGCCAAGTTTATGAAAGACTTGGTGACTAAAAAGAGACCTTTGGATTTCTAGACCATCAAAATGAATCATCAAATTAGTGCAATTGTGCACCCGATGGATCCAAATCTTGAAGATCCCGACGCATTTACCATTCCTTGTACCATTGGGTGTGCGGATTTTTCAAAGGCCTTGTGTGATTTGGGAGAAAATATAAATTTGATGCCTTACTCCATATTCAAGACTTTGGGTATTGGTCAACCAAGGGCAAATTCAATGAGATTGCAAATGGCGAATAGAATAATGAAGAGGCCTCTTGGTATTATTGATGATGTTCTTGTACAGGTCGACAAGTTTATTTTGCCCGCTGATTTTGTGATTATAGACTGCGAAGTCGACTATGAGGTGCCTATAATCTTGGGAAGGCCTTTCCTAGAAACAGGGAAGGCCTTGGTTGATGTGGAAGAAGGGAGCCTCACCTTCCGGGTGGGCGATGAAAAGGTTGTATTCCACGTGTGCAAATCGATGAGGCAACCAAATAGTAATAAAGTTTGCTCTTTTGTGGACCTTGTGAAGGAGGTGATAGTTGATGAAACGAGTGCCATGATCAATGTAAGAGACCCCATGGAAGCTGTTTTGTTGAACCATGAGGGTGATAAAAGGGATGGCTTGGTTGAATGTGAAAATGCCTTGCAAGGACGGGCTCCTACTCATATGGGCCCCGTAAACTCTCCTTGAATTTGGAAAACCGGAAGACTCCATCGACAAAGCCCTCGATCGAGGAGCCACCGACATTGGAGTTGAAGCCTCTTCTCTCTCACATCAGGTATGAATCTTAGGCTCATCTTCTACATTACATGTTATTCTTTACGCTTTCTTAACCAAAGTGCTGGTAAACTCCACTCTTGAGGTGCTTCAAAGAAGAAAAAATGCAATTGGATGGACCTTAGCTGATATTCGAGGCATAAACTCCGCCTGCTGCATGCATAAAATTATACTTGAGGATGATGTAAAACCTTCCTTGGAACATCAACGGAGGTTTAACGAGGCTATGCAAGAGGTCGTCAAGAAGGAAATTATCAAATGGCTTGATGCAGAGGTGGTGTATCCAATTTTGGATAGTGCATGGACTTCACCGGTGCAATGTCTGCCGAAAAATAGGGGGGGGGGGGGGGGGGGTATGACTATTGTGACAAATGAAAAGAATGAGTTGATTCCTACTAGTACTGTGACCGGATGGCGGGTATGCATGGACTACCAAAAACTGAACAAGGTGACCCGAAAAGATCATTTTCCATTGACTTTTCTTGATCAGATGTTAGACAGACTTGCCGGGCGTGCCTACTATTGTTTCTTGGATGGTTACTCAGGTTACAATAAGATTCTCATAGCCCCAAAAGACCAAAATAAAAATACCTTCACATGCCCGTATGGAACATTTGCATTCTCATGGATGCCGTTTGGATTGTGTAATGCACCCACTACCTTTTACCGGTGCATGATGGCTATATTTACGGACATGGTGGAGGACTTCCTCAAAGTCTTTATGGATGATTTTAGTGTGGTTGGAGACATATTTGAAGAATGTTTGGAAAATCTTGACAAGGTGCTATCCCGATGTGAAGAGACAAATCGTGTGCTCAATTGGGAAAATGCCACTTTATGGTCGAGGAAGGCATTGTCCTCGGCAATAAGATCTCAAATAATGGAACGAAGTGGACAAGGCGAAGATAGAAGTGATTTCAAAGCCACCTCCTCCTACTTCTGTCAAGGGATTTAGGAGCTTTCTTGGGCACGCGAGGTTCTACCGAAGTTTCATCAAAGACTTCTCCAAAGTGGTGAATCCCTTATGCAAGCTACTAGAAAAGGATACTAAGTTTGTGTCCAGTGAAGAGTGCATGAAGTCTTTTTAGATCTTAAAGTATAAATTGACAAACACTCCAATCATTACCGCACCCAATTGGAGCTTCCCTTTGAGCTCATGTGCGATGCAAGTGACATTGCAGTATGAACGGTTTTGGGACAAAGGGTCAACAAAATATTTCATCCGGTGTACTATGCAAGAAAAACAATGAATGATGCCCAGGTCAATTATACAGTCATGGAGAAAGAGTTATTGGCAATTGTATTCGCCATGGAGAAATTTAGGCCTTATCTCATGGGTGCCAAAGTGATTTTTCACACGGATCATGCGACAATCCGTTACTTGATGACCAAAAAGGACTCAAAATCAAGAGTTTGACCTCGACAACATTGATAGGAAAGAAAGTGAAAATCAGGTAGCGGATCATTTATCCCACTTAGAAGAGGAAGGAAGGCCCAAAGATGGTCTTGAAATTAATGATTCATTCCCGGATGAGCAACTCCTCTCGCTTTCTTTGCATGGTATCCCTTGGTTCGTGGAGGTTGCTAATTTCCTTGTTGCTGACATTGTCCCGTGTGAGCTCTCTTCTGACCAAAGGAAGAAACTCAAGCAGGACAGTTTGGATTATTATTGGGATGAGCCCTATTTGTTCAAGATTTGCAATGATGGGGTGATTCGTAGATGTGTCCCAGAGGAGGAGCAAATGAGTATACTTGATGCTTGTCATTTCTCTCCCTATGGTGGTCATCACGGTAGGGCGAGAACTGCTTCCAAGGTTCTTAGCTGTGGATTCTATTGGTCAACCCTATATAAAGATGCAAGTGACCTTGTCAAAAGGTGTGATGAATGCCAGAGAGCTGGGGGAATATCAAAGAAGGATGAAATGCCTCTCACTACTATTCTTGAAGTTGACATTTTTGATGTGTGGGGCATAGACTTCATGGGGCCTTTTGTGAGTTTGTGTGGCGACACAACATTCTGGTGGTGGTATCACGCCCCTTTTTCTTTTTGCGAAATCGAGTTTCGACATTTTTGGGACGACTCCTTTTGAGAGGGTAAGGAAAATGGATTGGTTTAGAGTCGCCACCTAACAGATTAAAGTGCGTTAGGGCACCTAGAACAGACAACTCATATTACCAGTTTACATCACTAGAGATCGGGTAAGGGCTCAAATTACCTTGAGGGGAAGGTGTTAGGCACTACTCGAGGTCCACAATGATGGGTCCCGGCCGAACTTGAATTAAGTGAATTACTCTAAGGAAAAGTAAAGAAAACTAATTAATAGGGATGGAGGGGTCCTAAGTTTTTAGCCTATAGGATCACCCCGTGCAATACTTTGTAACTCCCTCAGGTCGGGGTGTTACTCATGGTATTTAGCGCACGGACTATCATCTCATACTACTCGATTACTATCTTTAAGTTGTTACCTAAAGCGCTCTAGTTTATTCTAGTTCGTTTCCTATACGTGCACTACCCGTCCCTTACCTATGGCCCTGGAGGCATTAGGGCCTCTATTTGGGATGGTTCTAGACTAAACCTTAGTTTCTTAAAATTGTAAAAAGACTAGGCGACAAACAAAAACAATTAGGACTTTCAAATAAAAGCAAATATGGGCTCATGTTGACCTCCGCACATAAAACAACAAATGCACGCAATCGATTTAGTAAACTTTATTAGTCTTAAAGTCCTATAGGCAGGATATCTATGTGAGAAAACAGATGTGCAAAGGCAGTTTTATTAAGGCGAGTGTTAAGACCTGTTGTTTCCCTACTGATTTTATTCCGTATAATATCTGGGCACTTCAGGCAGTAATGCATCACAATTATGAATCTAGAATTATTATTAGGTCATATAGGCATAATGTCTAAGTGATTGACAATGGGATTGTATTCAGAACCAATTAATATAATCCTATAGGCATGACTTCTACGGGTGTGGTGATTATCGTCCTATAGGCATGATTTCTAAGTGCAAACTTATTTTAGCTTTATAGACATGATTCATAGCCTTGTATTTCCCTTTAATCCTATAGGTATACTTTCTAATTACTGCATTGACTTAAGTCATATAGGCATAATCTCTAGGTTTGAAATTGATTTTAGTCTTATAGGCATGATATCTATTACTGAATTAGTTTACTCCTATATGCATGATATCTATTAAGTAGTACATAGGCAGAAATGGTGCATACTGTCAGAAAAATAATTAAATCAAACATTGGGGTCATATAGGCATGCTTGCTAACACATATTTATTGGACAAATTAGTGCATCCTATAGGAAGGATTTCTAATAAAGATATGATGTTAACCCTATAGGCATGATTTCTAATGTGCGCACACAATATAACACCTTAAGAAGAATCAATGTCGCTAATGAAAATCCTTTAGGCATGATTTCTAAACACAACGCAATGAGCAGAATTAACAGTGTAGAAGAATCTCTATAGGCAGGATTTTTACCCAGTTTAACAAAAGGAAATAAGAATCCCTCCCGATTTTACTAAATACCCCAAAATCTATTTATTGCAGAGTTATTACAGGCCAGAATAGCAAATGAATTACATAATAGTAATTAAATGAACTATATGGGGGCCTTTTATCAGGCCCAAATACACCTGGGTGATCAGTCCTTCCAACCATATCAACTTTGTGGTTCATTTCACAGGTACAACATAATCAGTGGTGAAGGACTCACCCATAGCACATATAGAACCAAGTTTCTGGTGTGTCAAAGTTTCCAAGGGCCTCAGGAACCCAGGGCAATGCTCACACCAGAACCAAATTTTCAGAGATGATTCAAAAGAGATCAGGAACCAGTCCCCAGTGTGTCAGAGTTCACAGGAGTCTCACATCACCCTGCGCAGTGCTCACACTGGGGTGGTTGAGGATTGAACCTAAGGGACTAAGAATGGATGTTTTTCAAAGAGTAACAACTTGTAAAAGAGGTAGAGATATATTTAAAATAGTTTTGATTTCAGAAGAAAACAAAGTTCAGAACAAAGAACTTGAAGGCAAAATTGCATTAAGAAGACAAGAAAGGTTCATGCTCAAACACACAATTCAAACAGGTTGAAATCTGGAAAACAGTCTAGTAAAGCTAGGTGTTCATGCAAGAATTTAGGACAACCTTACTAAACTATAGAGAACCAAACAGTCAGACCCACATGAATCCAAGTCATGTTAGAAAGCAAGTTATCAAAGCACATAAACAACAGAACAAGAAGCCTAATAACAATACAAGTTTCAAAGGTCTAGGGCTAATTGATTATTTAACCTTCTAACATTATCCTAAAGGTACTCAAATTCAGAATAGGTTCAGAATACATAAGAAGCAGATTAAGAATAAGTTCTTAAGGGGATTCATATTATTCAACACAATCAATCTCATATTAACAGTATTAAAAGAGAATCATAGAAGCATAAAGGCAGAATCATGCTAAAATAAAGTTCAAACATACTGGTCGAATAACACAGATTGTGGAGACATGAAGAAAATGAAATGGAAAAGGGATACTTCTTACCAGTTAGGCAGAAAAAGCAAGAAAGTACACCACAATAGTTAAGTCCAGAAGCAATTGGCCTTGGCTTTCAGCAGGCCAAGACCAGAAACAAACGAGCAAAGAATCAGAGTAAAAGCTGAGTTTTTTAGTGAGAGTATTGAGAGTTCGAGTCTGTCTCAAGGGGAAAGGGGGAGGGGTTTAAATAGCACTAGACTAGAGCCCACAACTAAAGTAATAATCAATTAACGAAAGCATCTAATTAGTTAATTAAGTAAAAGAAACTCAGAACCTTATTTAAGGTAAGCTAGAAGTAACAAGTACATAGATGCATAAAACATATAGTGATAGATTTAACACAGTAATTAAGGATTCATACAGATTTGTGGAATCAAAGACTCCTAAGTGAAACAATTAACGGCAAGAGTCATAAAAACAGATAGACAAAATCATTGAAGGAAAAAATAAAATCGAAAACCCTAATTTTTAGGGTAATTAAAATTAGTCAAGAATATCAAAAGAAAAACTATAATAAAGATGGATAGAGACGGATAAATATCAGAATTAAAGATTGAACCATATTTGGTTCGATTTTTTAAGAATCAAAACCCTAATTTTCCGGGTAAAAAATTAGTCAGAAAAATCATAATAGAGATGCACATAGATAGATATACGGAAACATTAAAGGAAAATATTTAACAAAAAATAGAAAACTATAACAGATCTGAAAAGATCTAAACCCTAGCTTTAGGATAAGTGAATAATCGAATAAAAATCTCATAGATTCATACCATAAAGAGACGATAATGAACATAGATGGAAAAAAGTGAAGGTTCGAACCAGATTTATTTCAAAGAAAAAGAGATCTATTTTCCATGTTAGCAAAGTGATTATGTAATACCATAATCGGTTAACTAGTAATAGGAGAGCGCTAATAAGGTTAGGGAATCGTTAATGGATTCCATATCTGAGTTGGAATCGAAGGGGAAATGGGGATTAGAACGCTAGGGTTTCGGAATTGGAGAAGAAGAGAGAATTTAAGGGTGGCGGGGTGGGTGAAATGAGTTAGGGTTACACGGGTTGGGTTATAATTAAAAGGGGTTGAGTGGTACGAGCCGTTGATCTTCAGAGATCAATGGCTGTGATTTAAAAGGGGATTGGGTCGGGTGTTTTGGACGGGTATAGGGATTGGGTTAATGGGTTTGGGTCAATTGATTTTGGGCTGTGTATTGGGATGGGATAAATGGGTAGTGTAGGTAATTGGGCTAGGTCCGAAATTGGGGGTTTAGGGGGCTATATTTTAAATACCCAATTTAACAAATAAATAATTTATAAAAAACTAATTAATAAATAACAAAAATATCACTTGCGCATGAAAATAATTTAAAATGATTACTTAACATTATAAAAATATAAAGAGTCATTTTATGTAGAAATAGTGTAATTGTACATATATATGGCTATTATTGCAAAATATGCAATTTTAGCCTAAGGATGCAAAAAATACAATTATGATAAGTATATAAAATATTTAAAGCTTACTATGGGTATAGATGATGAAAATTAAATGATAAACCATCATAAATTATTTGAAATGCAATTAATAATTATTTATGCGAGAATAAATTGGTTAAAAGCCTTTACATATTATGAAAAATTATGGAAGAATACTTGATGATGCTCATGCACTGTTTTGAAGGTACATACATATATTTAAAAATCTATGAGGGAAAAATTGAGTATAAACAGCTACCTCTCCTTACCCGGGAAGGATGGAAGAGTTGTCGGGTAAAGACATGATGACAAATTTTGACCGAATAGGGTGATTTGAAGATATAGGCCGCACTCTGGCTTCTGATCTACCTACATATCCCTGGTTTTACAGGAATCAGGTCGTGTGTAGTTTTGGATCCAATGATGGAGTAAACCAATGGAGTCGTTGCAAGAACAAACAAAATGTTCCAAGTAGGGTTAATTGGGGTTTGAACGGTTATGGGTAAATGATACTGGGTAACGAATGATGAACGGTTATGTTTGAAATAATTTGAAGGATGTGGATGGGATTTGGAGTGGGATTTCTCCTGTTGGGATAACGGTTTTTTCCGAACCACCTGCAAATTTACGAAAATGTACTGCAAGCACATATATATAAATTATTGCGCAAACTTAGACATGATGCAAATTCCCTTTGGATCATGAAGACTGTCTTTGGGTGAGGATGACGTCCTTAGAACATGAAGTCCCGGGCCATGAATTGTGCGGTAAGGGATTCACATGCCATGAAATGATGTTCTCGGGCCATAAAAATGGTGCCTCTGAACCATGATGCCTTTGAATAATGATGTGCAAGCTTTGAGAGATCCTCCGGAAATGGCATGATGTCTTCCGGCTATGAGGATGATGCCTTCAGACTATGACGCCTTCGAACAAGTTGGCTATATTCCATCACATAAGGTGCAGAGACATGATGCTAGAGGCAATCAACAAGACAACGCTTAGTCTTGTGTAGAGTTGAGGGTAGAGCTTAGCCCCGAGAGAAAAGAATAACTCAAGGTTTAAATTAGAGAAATATCTATGTTTATGCAAAGAGAGACAGTGCTTAGTCTCGGCAAGATTTGGACAATGCTTAGTCCCATTCTAGGAGAAGGCAATGCTTAGCCTTATGCACATGTGGAGGCAAAGCTTAGCCTCATGCCGGAATTGAGATAGAGCTTAGTCTCATGCAAAGAAAAGGCAATGCTTAGCCTTATGCGGAATGGAAGGCATGGCTTAGACTCATGCGGGAATTGAGATAGAGCTTAGTCTCATGCAAAGACAAGGCAATGATTAGCCTTATGCGGAATGAGAGGCAGGTCTTAGCCTCATGCGGGAATTGAGACAGAGCTTAGTCTCATGCAAAGAAAAGGTAATGCTTAGCCTTATGCGGAATGGGAGGCACGACTTAGCCTCATGCGGGAATTGAGACATATCTTAGTCTCATGCAAGGAGAAGGAAATGTTTATCCTTACACAAATGTGGAGGTAGGGCTTAGCCTCATGCAGGAATTGAGACAGAGCTTAGTCTTATGAAAAGAAAAGGCAATGCTTAGCCTTATCCAGAATGAGAGGCAGGGCTTAGCCTCATTTAGGAATTGAGATAGAGCTTAGTATCATGCAGGGAGAAGGCAATGCTTAGCCTTATGCAGACATGGAGGCAAGGTTTAGCCTCATGCAAAAAATTGAGACAGAGCTTAGTCTCATGCAAAGAAAAGGCAACGCTTAGCCTTATGCAGAATGGGAGGCAGGGCTTAGCCTCATGCAGTAATTGAGACAGATCTTAGTCTCATGCAGGGAGAAGGTAATGCTTAGCCTTATGCAGACATGGAGGTAGGGCTTAGTCTCATGCAAAAATTGAGACAGAGCTTAGTCCAATGTAGATGTGAGAGTAAGAGTAAAGTATTCTTAGCTGACAATATGTTTCGTGTATAGCAATTGTGTTGTTGCGACGATGCTTATGATGATGACATATTCCTACATCCAAAGAAAATTTGTGAGTTTTTGTTGGAGGGGGGGGGGAGGTTGGTTCGTGTCTTTGTCTGCTTGATCTGTTTCACTCTGCCTGAGGTCCTGTTTAAGTCACCGTGGGTAGAATTTGGCTAAAAAGTAAATTTTCTTTTCAAAAGCATGCATGTACAGTTTTCAAAGACATAGTAATATGCAATTTAGAAATAAGTTAGATGAACCAGTAACTGTGACATTATTAGAGACATTGTGACATCCAATGCCATAGAATTTTGAGGGTCCTCCTCAAAATTCTGCCCAGTTTCTGATTATGGGAAAAATGGAAATTTTATTGAATTGTGACTGAACCCACAGGGATGCCTACGTATCCCTTCTTAAACAGGAATCAGGCCAAACGTAGTTCAATTACATCATATAAAGAAATAGAGATAGTTTACACGTAGTATGTTTTGACTGCATCTGAATTGATAGGCTTTGGCTAGATTTCTCCATCCATTTCTACGAGTATGAGTGTTCCTCCTGTCAATACTCTATGAACCATGTAAGGACCTTGCCAGTTGGGTGAGAATTTCCCTTTGGCTTCATCTTGATATGGAAAGATCCGTTTCAGCACCAGCTGCCCCGGTGTGAACTTTCTTGGTTTGACCCTTTTGTTGAAAGCTCTGGACATTCTATTTTGATAAAGCTGACCATGACACACTGCATTCATCCTTTTTTCCGTCTATGAGGGCTAACTGCTCATAGCGGCTCCTTATCCATTCTGCGTCACTTAGTTCAGCTTCTTGTATGATTCTCAGAGAAGGAATTTTGACCTCGGCGGAAATGACAGCTTCGGTACCATAAACCAGCAAATAGGGAGTTGCTCCAGTCTATGTGTGAACTGTGGTACGGTATCCCAGTAAGGCAAATGGTAATTTATTGTGCCATTGCTTGTGATTCTCTACCATTTTCCTTAGTATCTTCTTGATGTTCTTATTGGCAGCCTCCACGACTCCATTCATTTGAGACATGTATGCTGTGGAATTCTTGTGCTTGATTTTGAAGGTTTCACACATGGCTTTTATCAAATCACTGTTCACATTGGTGACATTGTTAGTGATGATGGACTATGGAACCCCAAATCGACAAATAATACGATCTCTGACAAAATCCATGATGACTTTCTTGGTCACAACTTTGTAGGACGCAGCTTCAACCCATTTAGTGAAGTAGTCGATGGCCACTAAAATGAACCTGTGCCCATTAGAAGCAATTGGCTCGATTGGACCAATGAAATCCATTCCCCAAGCAGCAAAAGGTCAAGGCGCGCTTGTTGCATTAAGTTCATTTGGCAGCACCCGTATCATGTATGCATGTATCTGGCATTGGTGGAATTTTTGGACATATCGAATGCAATCTGTCTCCATAGTCATCCAAAAGTATCCGGCCCTGAGTATTTTCTTGGCCAAGACAAAACCGTTCATATGTGGGCCGCAGGTTCCAGCATGTATCTCGTCGAGCAACTTGGAAGCCTCTTTGGCATCCACACACCTTAACAGACCTAGATCGGGAGTTCTTCTATACAGAATTCCTGCGCTTTGGAAGAAATGATTGGACAGCTTCCGAAGTGTGCGTTCCTAAGTATGGTTTGCATGCTCCAGGTATTCTCCTTTTGCCAAATATTTCTTGATGTCGTGGAACCACAGATTTCCATCCGTTTATTCTTCAAGATGAGCACAGTATGCCGGCTGATTATGGATTCTCACCAGAATAGGATCGATGAAATTCTTGTCTGAATGTTGTATCATTGAAGACAAGGTGGCCAAAGCATCTGCAAATTCATTCTGAATTCTAGGGACATGCCGGAATTCTATCTTTGTGAACCTCTTCTTCATCTCTTGTACATGATGTAGATACGGTAGTATTTTGGTATTCTTGGTAGCCTACTCTCCTTGTACCTAATGTACCAACAGGTCTGAATCATCGATCACCAGCAGTTCCTGAATATTCATGTCAACAGCCAGGTTGAGCCCTAATATGCATGCTTCATATTTCGGCATATTGTTGGTGCATGGGAACCTGAGTTTTGCGGATACCGGATAATGTTGACCGGTTTCTGATACCAAGATGGCTCCGATACCGACTCCTTTGAAATTTGCAGCTCCATCGAAAAACATTCTCTAACCATCATAGGCTTCAACAATGTCCTCTCCTACGAATGATACCTCTTCGTCAGGAAAATTCATTTTTAGGGGTTCGTATTCTCCTACTACAGAATTTTCGGCAAAATGATTTGGAAATGCTTGTCCTTTGACCGGCTTCTGAGTTACATAGATGATGTCGAATTTGCTCAGAAAAATTTGCCACTTGGCCAACTTTCAGGTAGGTATAGGCTTCTGAAAGATGTACTTCAGGGGATCCATCATTGATATGAGATATGTGGTATAGGAACAGAAGTAGTGCCTCAATTTTTGAGCTATCCAAGTTAGAGCACAGCAAGTGCGTTCCAGCAGAGAGTACCGTGCTTCATAAGGTGTGAACTTCTTACTCAAGTAATACATGGCTTTCTCCTTTCTTATCGTCTCGTCATGCTGTCCCAAAACACAATCGAAAGCTCCATCTAACACTGCAAGGTAGAGTAGTAGTGGTCTACCATGTTCAGGCGAGAATAATACTGGTGGTTTGGACAGGTATTCCTTGATTTTGTCAAAATCCTTTTGACCTCAGTCTAACTGGTTGTGGCATCCTTCTTCAACATTTTAAAAATCGGTTCACATATCACTGTAGACTGTGCTATGAAATGACTGATGTAATTGAGACGTCCCGAGAAGCTTATCACATCCTTCTTGTTCTTTGGTGGTGGTAGTTCCTGGATATCTTTAACCTTTGACGGGTCCAACTCTATTCCTCGACGATTGACGATGAATCCCAACAATTTTCCATCAGGAACACCGAATGCACACTTTGCGGGGTTTAGCTTTAGATTGTACTTCCACAGCCGGTCAAAGAACTTCCTCAAATATTCTATGTGATATGTGGCCTTCTTGGATTTGATGATGACATCGTCAACATACACCTATATTTCCTTATGTATCATATCATGGAAGATAGTTGTCATGGACCTCATGTAGGTGGCGCCAACATTCTTTAGACCGAGTGGAATCATTTTATAGCAATACACCCCCATGGTGTAATGATAGCTTTTTTCTCTGCATCTTCTTCATCCATCCAAATCTGATGATAACCCGCGAAGCAATCTACAAAGGATTGGAGTTCATGCTTGGCGTAATTGTCGATCAGAATGTGTATATTTGGTAGTGGGAAATCATCCTTGGGGCTTGCTCTGTTTAGATCCCGATAGTCGACACATACCCTGACTTTTCCATCTTTCTTTGGAACCAGTACAATGTTGGCTAACCAAGTTGGGTACTCAACTACCCTGAGGACTTTGGCTTTGATCTGCTTGGTGACTTCCTCCTTGATTTTAAGGCTCATGTCCAGTTTGAACTTTCTGAGTTTCTGCTTCACTGGCGGACACATTGGATTTGTAGGTAACTTGTGAGCTACTATGGATGTGCTCAGCCCTGTCATATCGTCATATGACCATGCATCGATATCCGCATATTCTTTCAGGTGACAAGTGTATTCTTCCTTCTCTGACGATGACAAGTGGATGCTTATGTGAGTTTCCTTGATGGTTTCAGAATCTCCCAAATTGACTATCTCGATTTTGTCCAGATTGGACTTTGGCTTGTTCTCGAAATTCTCAACTTCTCTGATAATTTCCTCAGGTATTCCATCTTCTTCTTCTATTTCTTCCGGGTCACTGTCCTTCTGTTGCGTTGTCTCATTACATGTCATAGTCATTGGTTCATCAAGATAAGAAATAGTAATGATGTAGAGAGAAAGATATGAATGAAAGTAGTAATAATAAAACATCAAGCCATTGGTAAATATTAAAATGTCAAACAAAGAGATTTTCCATAACTTAAACGATGTCTTTCAAAATGAAACACTGAAAATATTGTTTAAAACAAAATGATCAAGAAGCATTGTTTTCAAAAACAAATGACGTTAGTAGCCATGCTACCTCAGGAATCGTCGGGCCCTTGATGGTGTAGAAATCTAGTTCTTGAGAAGTGCTCCCTTCTCCACTATCTGAATGGTAAGGCCTTCTTCTTGAGGTTCTGTATGTAGAAGACTTTCGATGCATTTTCTGTATTGAATCTGAATCTATCCATGAAGTGTGACGCAATGCGTACCCAATTAGCCCATTTCTTGGGATTTTGACTTATGTACCAAGACAGGGCGTCTCCTGTGAGGCTTCTCATGAACAGCTTCATGCGAATCCTTTCATCCTTTCCGACTCCTACGAGCTTGTCACAGTAAGTTCTCAAATGTACCTTTGGGTCACCCGTTCCATTAAACATCTCAAACTTAGGAGGTTTGTATCTCACCGGTAGTTCCACGTCTGGCTGAATGCACAAGTCTTCAGAATTCAGACCTTCAATTCCATTGCCTCCTTCAACACCCTGGACTCGGCTTGTAAGCTTATTGAGCTCCTCTACCATGTTCTTAATGAGCAGGTCCTTCTCGACGGATTATGGTGTATATGAAGTTGGTTGAGTGGAGGGGGGTAGGGTTTCTACGTATATGGGATTGTTTTGGTGAATGTCGGGTTTTTGAGTGTAGTGGTGATCATTGGTTGAATTTTGAGGATCGGGGATAGGCTGTCGGGTATTCTGAAGAGTGTGATAAGTGGTTTGCGGATATTGAGTCGGAAGATGCTGGTGTTGAGGGGGTGTCGGTATGGGTAGAGGATTAGGATTTTGAGGAGGTGTTGCATATTTGTGGGGTGCGGGAGGATTTTGCGGACGTTGGTTTGGTGTGCTTTGAGGAGGTACTGGGTTTTGGGTGTTTGGTTGGTTGATGTCTGGGACGTTTAGTGTGAGGGAGAGGTTTTCCAAGTTGCGGACCTTCTCTAGCTCCCCTTGCAATTCAAGTATTTTTTGTTCCAGCCGTAAGACCAAATCATTTGGTAGCGGAGTACTCCGACCATCAGAAGTTTCCATATTCTCAGCATATGTAGTGTTGTCTTTTCTAACACCACTCATATCGTCCATCTTAGCTTTTCCTTTTCTTTTTGGATTGCTTGGATGAGGAGTGGTGGAGGGCCTCTGGATCTGGTGTGATATGCTGATGATGCCAGTATGCGTGAACCAACCTTGGGGAATGGGATTAATGAAAAAGAAAGAAAAACAAAAAGGTAGCCAAGTCAGTAAGAATTTTGGAAAAGTATTTGCAGTATTTAAACACATATTGCGAAAATATAAATTTGCGTCCTAATTTGGGAGCCTCGTTGTGCCCGAGGTAGGCCTAGAGACAAGTATATTTGGAGAAATTTAAAGCCAATAATTTCCTTATTTCATTAACGTAATAAATAAGACGAATCGAAAATGACAACAAATAAATAAGTCACTAATGGCATTTGCCTTATTACATTCGAAAAATGATTCTAAAACAAATAATCCTAATCTACTTGGTCCAGAGGGACCTTCTCCAGGCTTGGCTTTCTTGGCTCCATCGATCATGTTCCCCAGGACGTGCATGTCCAGTAGCATGTATTCCCTTCCTAGATGTACTCCCTCGTTACCCTCTGCATTCTGGAAGTCTATGACTCTTTTCCTCATATTCCCCTCTAATTCCATTAGACCCTGCTCCAAATATTCCAGCCTTTTCCTTGACCTAGTAGCCATTTCCCTCTATTCATTAATTGACTCCATATCAATCTTGTGTCGTTCCAAATACTCAGCCTCGGACTCGTGGACTCTTTTGCCTAGTCTGTTATACTTCACATGTGCTTCAAAAACTTCATCTATGACCTTGTTCCCTTGACCGACACCTGGCTCGACTATTCCCGCTATGCTATTATCCAACCACGATGGGAAGAAGTACACAAGACCTCCGTGGTATCGTTCCAGCTCGATGGTGTCCCTTTCCACAATGATCTTCAAATGCCACATGTTCTGAGCTTCATATTTGTACGGGATGTCATCATATTGAAAATCTTCTCTGTAGTGACCCATTTTGGAGACTCGTGGTATGACTTGTTTTCTATCAGCATGTCTCATGACCCTGATAGGAACACAGGGGTGTATGCCTCTTAACCTGATCAACACTAAATGCGGAACATCCCTGGATATGATAATGAACTCACTGGTAGGGAACCATTCGAACATCTAATGAACCTGGTCCTCGGTCAAATTGTCAAAAACTGTACCTATTTTGCAGCATTCTCTGGTTATGCAAACTAGTCTGGGATAAAGGTCATTCTTTTCGGATGGTGAAAAGCTATGTGATCATTCTACGGTCTCCGTGGAAACTCTTGGTGGTATTGACCCCTTTTGGAGATGTTCTAGCAACCAAATCTGCAACAACCATTTACAACATCGAAATGTTTGAACCCTTTCTGACAACGATCCAAAGCCCCATATATTTCTGCTATAATCATAGGAACGATAGTGTATGTTTGTCCCTCGATTCCCTCTATCAGAGCTTTGTTTACCATGGCCAATCTGATGTGAATCCTGTCCCTTTTGCTTGGAAACACTATCATGCCCAGAAAGCAGACGATGAACATGAAGACCCTATGACGAATCCAACCTAGGGAGGTGATGGAGAACTCATCATGAAAGATACAATAAGATTTGTTGTGTCCGTATCGTTCATAGAGGAAGTCAAAAGATATGTAAGACTTCTTCAGACATACCAAGTCGTCATTCTTTCTTAAGCCCATCATCTTTAGAAACCCCCTGTGTGTGCGATTTTCCGATACCAATAAACTAGGATTGTCCCAAGGTAGTCCAGCGAATCCCCCTATTTCCTCCAAAAGAGGAGTTATCTCTATGATGACAAAATGGAATATAGACCTTTCTCCGTCCCAAAACATAGTAGCAGCCTCGATCAACGTGTTGTTTGGTTGGATGTCTCATAAGGAAGGTAAGTTTTCGAGGACCCTTTTCACATGATTTTTGTCGCTTGACGAAAGGTCTTCCCACCAATCTAGCGATAATGGTGGTATGTTTCGGACCATGCTGAACCTGGGGACTTCGTGCCTCATTTTCTACAAAATAAACAAGGTTAGAACCTTTCCCCCTCTAGATTCGACCATTTATACATTAATGATTAGCATATCGGCATTTATTTCTCCAAATAATGCACAGATCGTGGTTGCTTCTGTTGGGATTTTGGAAACCCCGGTGGACTTTGGACTAGGATTTCCTTAAAGGGTTATTATATGGACAACATATTAATCCAGGATAGGCTCGACCATGATGCATGTACAATTATTATCAGAGTAAGGTTTCTATAGAGGTCTAGACTGGTACCCTCAAGCGGACAACTTGAGGGGGAAAGGCACGGAACTGTCGAATGCACCGCTGATCGAATAGTTTTATCGTAAATAAGCCTTTCCAAATTCAAAAAGGGCGATATAGGAAGAGCGCCATACACTCATCAAGTGTTGCTATGGTATTAATTACGCACGAGATGAATATGATGTTGAGCATGATTTATGCAAGAAAGAAAATAACATGTTGTCAAGTATTTGCACGATGAAAAATGATAAATACGGTATTTATAATTGTAAAGGTATTTAAGAAAGAAAACAAGGAGAAAGTTAGTTTTCATAGTAAAAAGCAATAAAACAGGAAAGAGAAACCGAATGAGCATTAAAGAAGATAGGCAAATAAATTCACATAGAGTGGGAAAGGAAATGGGTATTCAAGTATTAACGGAATAATAAAGATATGCTTAAAGACTAATTCACAAAACAAGTTCGTTATGGTAAGAGCCTAAATATATCCCCAACAGAGTCTCCATTCTGGCGTGCCCTCTTTTTCTCGCGAAATCGGGTTTCGATATTTTTAGGACAACTCCTTTTGAGAGGGTAAGGAAAAAGGATTAGTTTAGAATCGCCACCCAACGGATTAAGGTGCGTTAGGGCACCTAGAACAAATAACTCATATTACCAGTTTACATCACCAGAGATCGGGTAAGGACTCAAATTACCTTGAGGGGAAGGTGTTAGGCACTCCTCGAGGTCCACAACGATGGGTCCCGGCCGAACTTAAATTAAGTGAATTAGTCTAAGGAAAATTAAAGAAAACTAATTAATAGGTATGGAGGGTTCCTAAGTTTTTTAGCCGATAGGATCACCCCATGCAATACTTTGTAACTCCCTCAGTTTAGGGTGTTACTCATGGTATTTAGGGCACGGACTATCATCTCCTACTACCCGATTACTATCTTTAAGTTGTTACCTAAAGCGATCTAGTTGATTATAGTTCGTTTCCTATGCATACACTACCCGTCCTTACATATGGACCTGGAGGAATTAGGACCTCTATTTGGGATGGTTCTAGACTAAACCTCAGTTGCTTAAAATTGTAAAAGACAGGGCGACAAACAAAAATAATTAGGACTTTCAAATAAAAGCAAATATGGGCTCATGTTGACCTCCGCACATAAAACAGCAAATGCACGCATCGATTTAGCAAACTTTATTAGCCTTAAAGTCCTATAGGCAGGATATCTATGTGAGAAAACTGATGTGCAGAGGCAGTTTTATTAAGGCGAGTTTTAAGACCGATTGTTTTCCTACTGATTTTATTCCGTATAATATCTGGGCACTTCAGGTAGTAATGCCTCACAATTATGAGTCCATAATTTTTATTAGGTCTTATAGGCATAATGGCTAAGTGATTGACAGTGGCGATTGTATTCAGAACCAATTAATAGAATCCTATAGGCATGACTTCTACGAGTGTGGTGATTATTGTCATATAGGCATGATTTCTAAGTGCAAACTGATTTTAGCTTTATAGACATGATTCATAGCCTTTTATTTCCCTTTAATACTATAGGTATGCTTTCTAATTACTGCACTGACTTAAGTCATATAAGCATGATCTCTAGGTTTGAAATTTATTTTTAGTCCTATGCATGATATCTATTACTGAATTAGTTTAATCCTATAGACATGATATCTATTAAGCGGTACCTAGGCAGAAATGGTGCATACTGTCAGAAAAACAATTGAATCAAACATTGGGGTCCAATAGGCATTCTTGCTAACACATATTTATTGGACAAATTAGTGCATCCTATAGGCAGGATTTCTAATAAAGCTATAATGTTAACCCTATAGGCATGATTTCTAATGTGCGCACACAATATAACACCTTAAGCAGAATCAACATCGCTAATGAAAATCCTATAGGCATGATTTCTAAGCATAACGCAGATTTTAACAGTTTTGACAAATGAGAATTAACAGTACAGAAGAATCCATATAGGCAGGATTTCTACCCAGTTTAACAAAAGAAAATAAGAAACCCTCCCGATTTTACTAAATACCCCAGAATCTGTTTATTACAGAGTTATTACAGGCCATAATAGCAAATAAATTACATAATAGTAATGACATGAAGTATAGGGGGCCTTTTATTAGGCCCAAATACACCTGAGTAATCAGACCTTCCAACCATATCAACTTTGGGGCTCATTTCACAGGTACATCATAGTCAGCGGTGAAGGACTCACCCATAGCACATATAGAACCAGGTTTTTGGTGTGTTAAAGTTCCCAAGGGCCTCAGGGACCCAGGGCAATGCTCACACCAGAACCAAATTCTTAGAGATGATTCAAAAGATATTAGGAACCAGTCCCTAGTGCATCAGAATTCACAGGAGTCTCACATAGACCCTAAGTAGTGCTCACACTGGGGTTGTTGAGGATAGAACCTAAAGGACTAAGAGTGGAAGTTTTTAAAAGAGTAACATCACGTAAAAGAGGTAGAGACAGATTTAAAATAGTTTTGATTTCAGAAGAAAACAAAGTTCAGAACACAGAACTTGTAGGCAGAATTGCATTAAGAAAACAAGGAAGGTTCATGCTCAAACACACAATTCAAACAGGTTGAAATCTGGAAAACAGTCTAGTTAAGCTAGGTGTTCATGCTAGCATTTAGGACAACCTTACTAAACTATAGATAACCAAACAGTCATAACCCACATGAATCCAAGACATGGTAGAAAGCAAGTTATCAAAGCACATAAACAACAGAATAAGAATCCTAGTAACAAGACAAGTTTCAAAGGTCTAGGGCTAATTGATTATATAACCTTCTAATATTATCCTAAAGGTACTCAAATTCAAAATAGGTTCAGAACACATAAGAAGCATATTAAGCATAAGTTCTTAAGGGGATTCATATTATTCAACACAACCAATCTCATATTAACAGTATTAAAAGAGAATCATAGAAGCACAAAGGCAGAATCATGCTAAAATAAAGTTCAAACATACTGGTCGAATAACACAGATTGTGGAGACATGAAGAAAATGAAATGGCAAAGGGATAATTTCTTACCAGTTAGGCAGAAAAAGCAAGAAAGTACACCACAATAGTTAAGTCCAGAAGAAATTGGCCTTGGCTTTCAACCGGCCAAGACCAGAAACAAACGAGCAAAGAATCACAGTAAAAGTTGAGTTTTTTTAGTGAGAGTATTGAGAGTTCGAGTCTGTCTCAAGGGGAAAGGGGGAAGGGGTTTAAATAGAAATAGACTAGAACCCACAACTAAGGTAATAATCAATAAGGACAGCATCTAGTCAGTTAACTAAGGAAAAGAAACTCAGAACCTTATTTAAGGTAAGTCAGAAGTAACAAGTACATAGACGCATAAAACATATAGTCAGAGATTAAACACAGTAATTAAGGATTCATATAGATTTGGAGAATCAAAGACTCCTAAGTGAAACAATTAACAGCAACAGTCATAAAAATAGATAGATAAAATCATTGAAGGAAAAAATAAAATCGAAAACCCGAATTTTTAGGGTAATTAAAATTAGTCAAGAATATCAAAATAAAAAATATAATAAAGATGCATAGAGACAGATAAATAGCAGCATTAAAGATTGGACCAAATTTGGTTCGATTTTCTAAGAATCAAAACCCTAATTTTTAGGGTAAAAAATTAGTCAGAAAAATTATAATAGAGATGCACATAGATAGATATACGGAAAAATTAAAGGAAAATATTTAACAAAAAATAGAAAACTATAACAGATCTAAAAAGATCTGAACCCTAGCTTTAGGATAAGTAAAGAATGGAACAAAAATCTCAGAGATTCATACTATAAAGGGACGATAATGAACATAGATGGAAAGAAGTGAAGGTTCGAACCAGATTTGGTTCAAAGCAAGAGAGATATGTTTTCCATGTTAGGTTAGTGATTATGTAATACCATAATCAGTTAACCAGTAATAGGAGAGGGCTAATAAGGTAAGATAATTGTTAATGGATTCCATCTTTGAGTTGGAATCGAAGGGGAAATGGGGATTACGGCGCTAGGGTTTCGGAAGAGGAGAAGAAGAGAGAGTTTGAGGGCGGCGGGGTGGGTGAAATGAGTTAGGGTTAGACGGGTTAGGCTATAATTCAAAGGGGTGGAGTGGTACGAGAGATCAACGGTTGTGATTTAAAAGGGGATTGCCTCGGGTGTTTTGGACGGGTATAGGTATTGGATTAGTGGTTCTGGGTCAATTGATTTTGGGTTGTGTATTGGGCTGGGGTAATTGGGTAGTGTAGGTAAATGGGCTAGGTCCGAAATTTGGATTTTAGGGGGCTATATTTGAAATACCCAATTTAACAAATAAATAATTTATAAAAAATAATTAATAAATAACAAAAATATCACTTGGGCATGAAAATGATATAAATTATTACTAACATTATAAAAATATAAAGAGTCATTTTTTTTGTAGAAATAGTGTAATTGTGCAGATATATATTGGCTATTATTGCAAAATATGCAATTTTAGCCTAAGGATGCAAAAAAAAAAAAATACAATTATGATAAGTATATAAAAATATTTAAAGCTTACTATAGATATAGATGATGAAAATTAAATGATAAATCATCATAAAATTACATGAAATGCAATTAATAATTATTTATGCGAGAATAAATTTGTTAAAAACCTATCAAAATTATGGAAAATTATGGAAGAATACTTGATGATTCTCATGCACTATTTTGAAGGTACATATGTATATTTAAAAATCTATGAGGGAAAAATTGGGTATCAACAGGAAGTAGATTATGTTTCCAAGTGGGTTGAAGCCGTAGCTTCGCGCAACAACGAAGCCCGGGGTGTGGTGGTGTTTCTCAAGAAAAATATCTTCACACTGTTTGGTACTCCTCGTGAAATTATCAGTGATGGGGGTCTCATTTCTGCAATAGGGCATTTGAAACTTTGATTGCAAAGTACGGTGTCAATCACAAGGTATCAACTCCTTATCACCCCCAAGCTAGTGGAAAAGTGGAGTTCTCAAATAGTGAAATCAAAAGCATATTGGCAAAAACTGTGAATGCAAATAGAACGGATTGGTCAAGGAAGCTCGATGATACGTTGTGGGCTTATAGGACTACATTTAAGACTCCAATCGGTATGTCTCCGTATAGGTTGGTGTTTGGAAAAGTGTGTCATTTGATGGTTGAGCTCGAGCATAAAGCCATGTGGGCCTTGAAGAGGTTAAATTTTGAGTGGGATGTTGCAGCAAATCTCCGTGTGGAACAACTCAATTAGCTAGATGAATTCCGATTTCATGCCTATTCAAGCTCATCATTGTACAAGGAGAATATGAAATACTTACACAACAAATATGCCCGAAGCAAGGAATTTAAAGAGGGTGATTTGTTCCTTATTTTTAACTCTCGGTTACGTCTGTTTCCGGGAAAGCTAAAGTCCAAATGGAGTGGCCCCTTTGAGTTAGAATACCTTTTGGAGCTCTTGAATTGAAGAACAAAAATGGTGAAATCTTTCCGGTTAAGGGCACCGTTTGAAGCACTACTTGGGCAAGTTTGATGACAACCACGTGGTGGCCTTCATCAAGTTCCAATGATGATGGTAACCTGCGTCGTGCCATGACGTTAAATCAGGCGCTTCTTGGGAGTCAACCCAAGTGATTTTTCTTTTTTTTTCATTTTTCTTCTTAGATTAGGCTCTTTTGAACTAACTGATTGTGAGACTTGTGTAAGAATTATTTGTGTAGTGCATGACTGACACTGGAAAAAATTGGCATGGTATGGAAATTGATCTGCTGACCCCGCTCAAACTTCTGCGGTCAGCAGAAGCTGTTTCGCGGGGGCGTAAATATGTAGCGGACGCGGACTTGAAAAGTCCAGAATGATAACTCTCTGAAGTTTAATCTGCGCCCGCGGTGAAATTTTCCGCAGTGAGCGGAGCTTGTTTCGCGGCCGCGCTTACTTTTCCGCTCTCAGTGGAGTTAGTGAAACGGTAGCTCTTCAAAATAGCCAAGAGCGCGGACCGCGGTGGAATTTCGCGGTCGCGCCCAGGTAAGTCGGTGGGTCCATCTCTTTAAGTATAAATAGGAGGGCCCTCCTCCTTTTACCCTTTTCGAAATTTCACCGCTCAAAACCCATACATCATTGTTCATCGCCCTCTCTTTAATCTACATTATCATTATAGTAACCAAGAGTCAAGTTTCTACTTCAATTCTCACAACTGGTATGTTAGATTCTGTGTCTTAATTGTAGTTCTTTCTTTTTCTTTTTAGTCAGATTCAATTTTTTTTTCTAGTTAGGATTACCACATGCCTAAAATCATAATCATACTTAATTTATGAAAAATAAAATTAGATGGGTAATTAATTAGCATGACTAATGGGGGATGGGGTTATTCACTTTGTCTCTTAATGGCCTAAGTTGTATGCTAAGTGAAAACCCTAGGTTTTAAAGGGGTTCATCAGACCGAGTGTATCACTGTGGGGTGCTCCAGTTCTATTTGTGAAGAATAAAGATGGGTCTATGCGGATGTGTATTGATTACCGCCAGTTGAACAAGGTCACCATTAAGAACAAGTATCCTTTGCCGCGCATCGATGATTTATTTGACCAGTTGTAGGGTGCTCGTGCCTTTTCCAAGATTGATTTGAGATCGGGGTATCATCAGTTGATGATTCGGGATTCAGATGTTCCGAAGACTGCTTTTCGTACGAGATATGGCCATTATGAGTTCCTGATGATGTCCTTTGGCTTGACTAATGCCCCAACAACATTCATGGACTTTATGAATATGGTGTTCAGGCCGTATATTGATTCCTTTGTCATTGTCTTCAATTATGACATTTTGGTTTACCCACGTAGCCTGAAGGAGCACGAGCAGCATTTGAGAGTCGTGCTCCAGACTTTGCGAGAACAGAAGCTATATGCTAAGTTCTCCAAGTGTGAGTTCTGGTTGGATTCCGTGGAATTCTTGGGGCATGTGGTATCCGGAGAGGTTATCAAGGTTGATCCTCAGAAGGTTGAGGCGGTTCAGAGTTGGTCGCGTCCTACTTCAGCTACAGAGATCAGGAGCTTTTTGGGCCTAGCTGTGAACAACTAATTTTTGACCACACTCAAATGTTATATTATTTTAGTGTAAATATTCCTTTTAGGTCTAATATTAATGTTTTAAGCTTTTATCTTACACTTAGTAGATTTTATTTAATTAAAATAAGTAAATAAATAATAATAATAATACTCACATTCTTAAAGTGTGAATATATATATGGAGCATATTTTAATTAGAATTTTAATAAGTAAACTATTATATTTTTTTGCATAATTTAAACTATAGTGTAAATATTGAGTTTTCTTATTTTTATAGTTTCCTTTAAGTTTAAAAGTAANTGTGAACAACTAATTTTTGACCACACTCAAATGTTATACTATTTTAGTGTAAATATTCCTTTTAGGTCTAATATTAATGTTTTAAGCTTTTATCTTACACTTAGTAGATTTTATTTAATTAAAATAAGTAAATAAATAATAATAATAATACTCACATTCTTAAAGTGTGAATATATATATGGAGCATATTTTAATTAGAATTTTAATAAGTAAACTATTATATTTTTTTGCATAATTTAAACTATAGTGTA
>ML388045.1:98565-139386 GCA_005239525.1 Nicotiana knightiana | reverse complement strand
ATTTCGATGTATAAACTATATGCGGCTAAGTACTAGTTTGTACTTAGTTCTTACTTAGCCGCTCTTTTAGAATATATGCAAATTAAGACTTTTTGCTTTGAGTTTCTGCTTTACTCTTAAGTCTTTTTCATGTTTAATTTTCGAGGTTTTTGTTTTTACCTCTGAATTTTTGCATGAGGATGTTGTAATCACTCATACCTTTTCATAGTAGGTACGGTGTTTGTGAACCTTTTTGTGGTAGGATTCATTTATGAAAGAGGGCCCTTCATGATAATGCAATAGAGTGATAAGAATTTTACACATGTTTAAGAATGTTTCCAAGGAAAGTTTTTTTGTTTGAACTTCCACGACATTTTACATGTGTTTGATTATCGTCTAAAAGTCATGTTGCAATTGTTTTTGTTTAACAGATTTGATATACACATGTATTTCGTAACTATTTTTCATAGGTAACAGTTTTTCGATATTAATACAAGGGAACAACTATTTTTCACTAGTAACAGTTTTTATAAAGATTAGGGTTTCTACCCGCAACTATTTTTATTGATAACAACAGTTTTATAATAAGTACGAGGAAAATGCGTTTTCGTCCGTAACTTTTTATTTGACAACAATTTTCTGAACAAATACATGGATTTTGATCTTTCATTCGTAACTGTTTTATTTGATAACAGTTTTTTGAGTAAGTACAAATGATGATGATCTTTTACCCCTAACTGTTTTTGTTACAACAGTTTTGAGTAAGTATAAAGATGTACCTTTCTTCCTCGTGACTAATATTTTGCCTTTCAGCCTGAACATGTTCGAAGATTTTTTGCATTTTTGCATTATGCTTTGTATTTGGATGACTCTTTTGATCTATTTCGATTCTACTCATATCACTTGTCTTGTTGGGTAGATGGGTCTTCAGGCTCCAGATTTTGACTTTCTGATAGTCTTATTTGCTTCGTCTTAGCCCTCCATACTGTATAGTCCCCCAAGTGTTTGAGCTATGAAGAATGAGATCTAGAGCGCTTGATTATTCCTTCCTTATGGTCCTTTTCCTGAAAAGGAAAAATATTCCGGACTCAAAGGTATATAGTTTTTTAGATGATGACTGCTTAACCCTTTAAAACGTCCATCAAAAAGTGTAACCCTAGGCCGGGAATTGTGTTATTTCCTCGCATCTTTGCAGGTCTAATATCATCATCTGGTGATGGGTTAGCTTTATGCCTATCATCTAAAAAAGTTAGTAAAATTTTTAATTTTTCAAAATAAAATCGAACGTGTGATACCTGACTGGGGGTACTTCTTTTCCTTAGAAGTAATACTTCTTTAGGTGGACGGAGTTCCAGCTTGTTGGTAGAACTCTGTCGTCCATAGATTCCAACTCATAGGCGCCCTTCCCAGCTATGCCTCGAATTTTGTAGGGTCCTTCCTAGTTTGGATTTAGCTTTCTTGCGCCTGCTTCTTTCGTTGATTGAAAGACTTTTTTGAGGACGAAGTCCCCAATCTTGAAGTACCTGAGATGAGCTTTACGGTTGTAATAACGCTCTATGATTTTTTTTGAGCTGCCATCCGTATCAGTGTTGCTTCTCTCCGTGGTTCGAGCAGTTCCAGATTGGTCCTCAATTCGTCGTTGTTTGCTTCCCCCATGGTTGTTGCGAACCTTATGCTTGGTTCTCCAATCTCCACAGGTATTAAGGCTTCTGAGCCATAGACAAGTGCGAACGGGGTTTCTCCCGTGGCTATTTTTTAAGTTGTTCTGTATGCCCATAGTACCGCTGGTAACTCATCAGGCCAGTTTCCTTTGGCTTTATCCAGCCGCTTCTTTAGATTGTTGATGATGACCTTATTCGTTGACTCAGCTTGACCATTATCCACGAGGTGGTATGGCATTGAAGTGTTCCGTTTGATTTGCCAGCTTTCGAAGAATTCTTTGATTTGCGAGCCTATGAATTGTGGGCCATTATCGCACACGATCTCCTTTGGTATCCCAAAGCGGCATATTATGTTTCACCATAAGAAGCTTTTAACTTCCTTTTCTCGCACTTGTTTGAACGCTTCTACCTCTACCCATTTTGTAAAATAGTCGGTTAGCATGAGCAAAAACCATACCTGTCCTTTAGCTGTGGGAAGAGGTACTACTACGTCCATACCCCATTTCATGAAATGCCATGGGGATACTATTGGATGCAATAATTCCGCTGGTCGATGCATGTTATTGGAAAACCTTTGGCACCTGTCGCATTTGGATACGAAGTTCTCAGCTTCTTCTTCCATCTTAGGCCAATAGTATCCAGCTCTGATTAGGGTTTTCACTAGGGATCTCGCCCCTGAGTGATTTCCACAGTGTCCTTCGTGGACTTATTTCATCACAAATTTTGTTTGGTTAGGTCCGAGGCATTTAGCTAGGGGTCCTCCGAACATCTTGCGATAAAGTGAGTTGCGAATAAGGCAGTACTGTGCAGCTTTGTGGCGAAGTGCTTGAGCTGCTTTCCTGTCTTCAAGTACGGTGCCATTCTACAAAAAGTTAAGAATTTCGTTTCTCCAGTCCCAGGTTAAGTTGTTGAAAGTTACCTCATTCCTGCCCTGGTCGATCGTTGAGTGGTATAGATGGACGACAATTACATTGTCTTTGTTTGTTACTTCTGTGACTGCTGCGAGGTTAGCTAATGCATCTGCTTCTGCATTTTCCTAAGGTATTTGCATTACCTTCCATGTTTTGAATTGTCTCACGAGCTCTCCTTATTTTTCAAGATACTGTTGCATTCGAGTCTCTCGAGCGATGTAAGTCCCCTACATCTGATTTACTACCAGTTGGGAGTCGTTGTTGATCACGATTTGCTCGATTGAGAGTTCCCGTGCGAGTTCAAGCCCTACAATAATAGCTTCGTACTCTGCTTCATTGTTAGTTATAGGTAACACTTGATAGTTTGTCGTGTCTTTTCACATGTGAGTGATATTAAGACTATGCCTAAGCCGACACCTTTTATATTTGAGGAGCCATCGGTGAATAGGGTCCATAGGCCCGTATTAGCACCTTAAAAAGTTGTAACTCCTTTTCTACTTCAGGGATAATTCTATTACTAAAGTCAGCAACAAAATCAACTAGTATTTGAGACTTAATTACAGTCCTAGGCTGATATATTATTTCATGCTCACTTAATTCTATGGCCCACTTGGCTAATCTTCCTGACAATTCTTGTTTATGCAGAATATTTCTTAAAGGATATGAAGTCACAACGGTGATTGGGTGACATTGAAAATATGGTCGTAATTTTCTAGATGACATTATTAAAGCTAAGGCTAATTTTTTCAGATGTGGATATCTAGTTTCAACATCTAGCAAAGTTTTACTTGCATAGTAGATAGGTGATTGCTTACCTTTTTCTTCTCTTACCAGTACTGCACTTACAGCAATTTCTGAAACATCCAGGTAGATGTACAATCTTTCCCCTTCTTTTGGCTTTGAAAGCAGCAGTGGTTTCAATAGATAAATCTTCATATTCTTGAGGGCTAGCTGACATTCTTCAGTCCATTCGAACTGATTCTTCTTTTTGAGAATTGAGAAGAATTTAAAATTTTTTTTGAAAGACTTAGAAATAAATCTTTCCAAAGCTGTTATTCTCCCTGTTAGCCTTTGAACTTCTTTTTTATTTGTTAAAATATCAGGTATTTCTTCTATAACTTTAATTTGAGCGGGGTTTACCTCTATTCCTCTGTTCGATACAAGGAAACCCAAAAATTTACCTGATTGCACTCCAAAAGCGCATTTTTCTGGATTTAGCTTCATATTATACCTGCGTAAAATATCAAAAGTAGTAGAGAGATGCTGGAAATGGTCTTCTGCTTGTGTTGATTTTACTAACATATCATCAATATAGACTTCCATCGTCTTTCCAAGATGTTCTTGGAACATTTTAGTCACTAACATTTGATAGGTGGCTCCAGCATTTTTCAAGCCAAAAGGCATAACTTTATAATAGTAAGTCCCCCTGTTTGTAATGAAGGAATTTTTTTCCTCATCTGAGGGATCCATTTTAATCTGATTATAACCAGAATATGCATCTAAAAAGCTTAATAGTTCATGACCTGCAGTGGCATCAATCATTTGATCTATATGTGGTAATGGGAATGAATCTTTGGGGCATGCTTTATTTAAGTAAGTATAATCTACGCGTACTCTCCATTTTCCATTCTTTTTAGATACTACCACGGTGTTAGCTATCCAGTTAGGGTACGTTACCTCTCGTATCGAACCAATCTTCAAGAGTTTCTGTACCTATTCGTCAATCACTTGGTTCTTGAATGGTCCTTGCTTTCTTTTCTTCTGCTTAACAGGTACGAAGGATGGATCTTCATTTAGTTGATGAGTCATCACTTCTGGTGGGATACCTGTCATATCTGAGTGGGACTACGCAAAGCAGAATGCGTTAGCCTTTAAATAATCAATTAGCTTACATCTTCGACCGGGGCCCAGCCTCGTGCCTATATACACTTTCTGTTCAGGCTTTTGTTCAGATAATGGAACAGCTTCGAGCTCTTCCGTAGTTGTTTTGATGTGCTCGTCTTTCTTCGGTTCATGAATGACGTCCGTTCTGGAATCTGCATCCGTGTGGTCTAATGCACCTTCCGTGGTAACTTGATTCACCTTCTCGTAAGTATTTTCTTTCGTACCTATTTCAGCAATAATACCTTTCGTACCTATTTGGGTAGTAATTTCTTCTGTGCCTGTTTGGGCGGTGTTACCTGCTTGGGAGGTTCCCTTATCTTTTGATTCTTCCACCTCTATTTTTTAGTTGTAGTGTACCACGAAATTTATATTTCTTGCAGTTTGATGATCGCCCTTAATTTGTTGAATCCCCCATTCATAGGGGAATTTAATTACCTGATGCAAGGTGGAGGGTATTGCTTTTATGTTGTGGATCCATGGCCTTCCCACGATTACATTATAAGCCATGTCAGTATCGATGAGTTGGAACCTGGTACTTTTGATCACCCCCTCAGCATAAGTGCTAAGCTCAATTTCTCCTTTTGTTATAGCCGTAGAGTTATCAAACCCTGATATGGCTCGTGCCCTTGGGATTACTTGATTCCCCAATAGCATTTCTTCCACGACTCTTAGCAAAATGATATTGACTGAACTACCTGGATCAATCAACACTCTTTTTACGTTAGTGTCATGAATAAGTAAAGATATTACCAGAGCATCGTTGTGAGGAAGCATTAATCTGCCGATATCTGCATCATCGAAGGTTATATCGTCCTCTTCCAGAATTTCACGAACCTGTTTTCCATGTGTAATTGTGAACTTTGTGGTCGTTTTGCAGACCACTCCATTTACTTCTTCACCTCCGTGTATCACGTTGATGGTTCATTTTGGAGAAGGAGGATTTGGGGTCTCCTGCATGTTCTTCATATATGCTTGTTTACCTTTATCACTAAACAATTCTATTAAATAGCCCTTGTTTCAATAAATTTTGTACTTCACCTTGTAAGAATCTGCAATCCGCAGTCTTGTGCCCATGATCGTTATGGAATTCACACCAGTGATATGGGTTCCTTCTATTTGGATTTGATCGCATCTCTTTGGGCCACTTAACCCTGTCTCTCATATTCCTCAATATTGAGACAAGCTCAGTAGTACTTACATTAAAGGTATGATCCCCAATTCAGGTATTACCTCTAGGTCGTTCATCTTGATCTTTTCTGGATCTAGATGAGGATGAGACTACGTCTCTTCCTGGTGGTCTATACTCTGACCTAGTGTTTTCGAGCCTGGGACGAATATCACGTCCCGAGGGTCCTAAGTAAGGATCGTACTTGTTTTTACCTAATCTTCTGTCTGATTCAGGACGTCTGGATCTGGAATGATCTTCATCTCTTGAACGAGCAATGATAACTTCTTCTATTCTGAGTTTAGTACTATACCTGTTATATACATCGTTCCATGTTGTAGCGGTGAATTCTCTTAGACTTTCCTTAAGTCGTCTCGTGGCTTCTGAGCTTTTATCGTTTAGGTTGCTTGCAAATGCCATGGCTGCCCAATTATCAAGCACACTGGGTGATTGCATTCTTTCTCGTTGAAACCTGTCTACAAACTCACAGAGTAGTTCCGTATCTCCTTATTTTATTTTGAATGTGTCTTCCATTCTTTTCTCAAATTTTTGTGCACTAGAGTATGCTTTTATAAATGAATCTGCAAGCTCAGCAAAAGAGTCAATAGAATTTTTAGGGAGAAGAGAATACCAGGTTAGGGCTCCTTTGGTAAGTTTTTCCCCAAATTTTTTGACAAAGACTGATTCAATCTCTTATTTTGTTAAGTCGCTGCCTTTTACTCCAGTAGTCAAAGCAGTCACATGATCACGTGGGTCAGTTGTTCCATCATATTTGGGAACGTCACGCATTTTAAACTTCTTGGGTATAGGAAAGGGTGCCGCACTTGGCTTCCAAGGTTGTTGAGAATACCTATCAACATCAATGCCTTTGATAATAGGCGGTACTCCAGGAATTTGTTCGATGCGATCGTTCTGCTCCTTCATCTGTTTCTGCATGGTTAGCAGTAAATTTTGTAATTCAGAGTTATTAGATATACTTGGTCTCGCTTCAAGAGATTTATTAGGAGTATCTCCCCTTCCTGAGTTTGCCAACCTAGATTGAGGATTTTCCATGGTGATGGTATTATTGGGGGGTGGTGTCGGTGGTGCAGGTAACGCTGCCGGTAATCCCCTCGCAAATTCTTGTAAAGCTTGGCTCACATACTCTGCAATAATTTGCTTTACTTGATCTTGTTCCACTGTTTGATCATTATTATCATTGTTGTTATTGGATCTTTCTGGGGATTGTTCCCTTGAACCACGTGGGGTTCTTGAAGGTGATGGAACTGGGGTTCCATTCCTTTGCTGGTTGTTGTCGTTGGAGTTCGACATAGTTCAGAGGATATCACTTGAAAAGCAAACAAAGATTATCAGATTCCCGGTAATGGAACCAATTTGTTTAACCAAAGAATTAGATCCTTTGACCAAAGCTATTTCTAGGATGAACACGAGTTACTGATAATCAAGGAAATAAAGAGAAACGAGTAATAGACAATATGNGGTTCCATTCCTTTACTGGTTGTTGTCGTTGGAGTTCGACATAGTTCAGAGGATATCACTTGAAAAGCACACAAAGATTATCAGATTCCCGGTAATGGAACCAATTTGTTTAACCAAAGAATTAGATCCTTTGACCAAAGCTATTTCTAGGATGAACACGAGTTACTGATAATCAAGGAAATAAAGAGAAACGAGTAATAGACAATATGGCAGAAATATAGAAAAGCAAAGTAGATTGTATTTGAAAATCAGATGATCCTTTACAAGTTGTATTCCCGTCCCTTATATAGGAGATTCCTTGATATAACATACAACTCTTCCTATGATTTCCTATTAATGATTAATTATGACATTAATGGGGCATTACAAAGGATAACGGTAATTGGGGTACAGTTGCATAATGTACGAGTAATCAATTATGGGTCCTTGAATCAGCACATAGCTTTGTCCAGATTCATTCTGACCGTGTCTCTTTGTTGTCTTGATCAGGTTGAGTTTCCCGTGGCTGATGGATTCGGTGGTTTATTGATCCGTGCCTCTTTTTTCCATATCTCTTTATAGAATCACGTCCAACTGTCGTGTTTCCCTTGGTCCACGTATCCGGCTGAGTTGTCTAGAGTCAGCATACATGTGAGACTCTTTTTTACCAATACACATTGGTCAGCCCAAAATACATCACCATGAACTCATAATGTCCATAACGGGTCCTGAAAGCTGGTCAAACAAATCATCAATACGAGGCAGGGGGTACTTATTCTTGACTGTGACCTTGTTCAACTGCCTGTAGTCAATACACATTCTCATGGAATCGTCTTTATTTTTAACAAATAGAACTGGTGCACCCCAAGGAGACAAAATATGCCGAATGAACCCCTTATCAAGGAGCTCCTGAAGCTGCTCCTTCAATTCTTTCAACTCCATCGGCACCATACGATACGGTGGAATAGAAATAGGTTGAGTGCCCGACACGAAATCAATACCAAAATTGATGTCCCTGTCAGGCAGCATACCCGGCAGGTCTGCATAGAATACATTCGGAAAACCACGGACCACAGGAACAGAATCAATAGTGGGAGTCTCTACATTAACATCCCTCACAAAGTCCAAATACGTTAGGCAACCCTTCTCAACCATGTTTTGAGCCTTAAGATATGAAATAATCCTACTAGGCATCGCTAAGGTCACGGTCTTCGCGTGACAGTCAAGAACAGCATAACATAGAGATAACCAATCCATGCCCAATATCACATCAAAGTCAACCATACTGAGCAATAACAAATCCATTCGGGTCTCCAGACCCCCAATAGACACCCTACACGACCAATACACACGGTCCACAACAATAGTGTCGCCCACAGGAGTGGACACATGAACAGATGTAACTAAAGACTCATGGGTCATATCCAGAAAAATGGGCAAAATATCATGAAACATATGAATATGTGGAACTGGGATCAAATAAAACTGAAGCATCTCGGTGACAGACTGAAACAATACTTGTGATCACAGCATCCGAGGCCATAGCATCTGGTCTGGCTGGAAGTGCATAAAATCGGGCCTGGCCCCCACCCCGAGCTGGTTGGGCGGGTGGTGATGTAACAGGGGCTGAAGCCGAAGCCTGACTCCTCTGTTGGGATGAACCTCCCGTAAGACGGGGAAAAAACTTCTTGATATGACCCGGATCTCCACATTGAAATCAACATCTCTTGGAAAATGTCGGTGGGGACTGAAGGGAACCCCTAGCACCGGGATAACTGGTGGAAGAACCTTGCGTGGAAGAACCTTGCATGGAAGAGCCCTGAACTGATGGTGCACGGGATGAACTCTGGGCAGGAAGGGAACTGAATGATGAGTGTCCCTGATGTGAACTGTGAGGGCCATGACCAGATGATACCCCACGGTGACCTGGACGGGCTGACAGAGCATACCTGAATGGACTACCTCTGCCGTGCTGAAACTGCCCTTCAGAAGGAACACCTCCATGAATACCAGACCCCCGAGGCCTCTTGGCCTCCCTCTCAACTCGCTCCTGGAGACGAACTGACTCAATCTCTCTGGTGATGTCAACCACCTCCTCGAAAGTAGCACCTGTCACCCTCTCCATGGTCATAAGAATCCGAAGCTGATATGTAAGGCCATCCAGGAACCTCCTGATCCTCTCGCTATCTATAGGAACCAACCAAACAGCATGACGGGCTAGCTCTGAAAATCTCATCTCATACTGCGTCACAGTCATATCCTCCTGACACAGCTGCTCGAACTGCCTGCATAGCTCCTCTCTACGGGACTATTGCACATACTTCTCCAGAAAGAGAGTGGAGAACTGCTGCCAGGTAAGGGCGCTGCACCAACAGGCCTATGCCTCTCATAAGCCTCCCACCAAGTAAAGGCAACTCCTGAGAACTGAAAGGTAGTGAATGAGACCCCACTGGTCTCCAAAATACCCGTTGTGTGTAGAATCCTCTGACACTTATCTAAGAAACCCTGGGCATCCTCGTCATATGTACCACTAAAAGTCGGAGGCTGAAGTCTACCAAAGCTCTCCAACCTGCGTTGCTCATCATCCGACATGACGGGAACCACATAATCCTGAATAGGTGCAACCGGCTGGGCTGGAGGTGCCCCCGGTGCCTGAAGTCCCTGAACAACCTGCTCGGGAGTGCGTGCGGTGGGAGTCTGAGTGCCTCCCCGGCTTGAGAAGTAGCCGATGTAGTAGAAACAGTGACCACCTGAGCAAGATTGGTGCATGCGGTCAAAATCTGGGCCAAGGTCTCCTAAAGACCTGGAATAGAAATACGCACGGCCGGTGCCTGAGCCGGTCCCACTGGAACATTTGTGGCTGGGACCTAATCTGGAATAACTGGAGGGTCCATAGGTACTGCCCTGGCTAATGCGCGGGCTGCACCCCTCCCTCTACTATGGCCTCGGCCTCTCGCGGGCCTAACTGGTGTCTGGTCACCCTGATCGGTAGCACGTGTCTTAACCATCTGTGAGAGAATGAAACAATAGAAGTTTAGTCACCAGAAGAAATAGATTCGCATGACAAGAATTCAAGAATGTGAGATCTTTTTCCTAAGGGCTCTACAGCCTCTCGAAGATAAGTACAGACGTCTCTGTACCGATCCACAAGACTCTACTAAACATGCTCATGACTTTTGAGACCTATGTAACCTACGCTCTGATACCAACTTGTCACGACCCAAAACCAACCCGGTCGTGATGGCGCCTATCGTGGAACTAGGAAAGCCTACACACTCCTTATCAAATCAATTTCTCATTTAAATATAGTATAAAAAAATCTCTCATACTTAAACCTTGAATAAAATACAAACACAAGTAAAAATATGGAAAGAAAGATCCCAACAACGGGTGTCACTAAGTCATGAGCCATACTACACGTGTTTCAAAATTATCAATGACAACATTTTCTGGAAATAGTCTAGATAGAAAACAAAAGGTAGATAGGGAAGGAGAAAAACGGGGCTGCGATTGCCAGGCAACTACCTCGCACTCTCCAAGTCATGATCCACGGCAATGATCAACTGGCACTACCGTGGCCTGAGATACATGAATCTGCACACAAGGTGCACGGGGTAACATGAGTACACCAACTTAGTAAGTAACAAGCCCAAACTATGGGCTGAGAGGTAATGACAAACTAAACCTCAACATTTAGAGCAGAATCAATGTACAGAATTTAGGCATGCTTTCATTTAATCGAACAACTCAAAGTGATAGTATAAGCACAGATCCGAACAGTTTAACATATATAACTCAACATACTTTACATGCCAATGCATCAACTGTATGAAATGCACAATGTGCTCCCACTCTCACATACTTGTCCACTCAGTACTGTATATGGCTCTCATGGCCCAGGGAAGATCCATCCCAGAAAATATACACATCTGACAGTAGGCACTCAGTATTTATGAAGGACAATCCATCCCCATGGAGAAGATCCATCTCCAGATACAAACACTTCGGACAAGATCCATGTCCAGGGAACATTCATCCCTCAATAATATCACTGCGCTCACTGGGGGTGTGTTACAGACTCCGGAGGGGCTTCTACAGCCCAAGCGCTATCATAATCATAAACATATCTGATGCAGCGTGCAGCCCGATCCTATAACTATCACTCATCATCAGGTTCTCGGCCTCACTCAGTCATCACTCTCCAGTCTAATACACACGGGTTCATAATGCCATGAACTAGCCCGAAACAATGATATGATATGCTAAACAACAACAACCGAGACTGAGACATGATATGATATGCATGAACAAGACTGAGTATAGAATATCAATAAAATAATTGAGATAACAGCAAGAAAACAACCACTCGGGTCTCAACAGTATCGGCGTGAAGTCTTAACATAATATCTAGCATGTTTTCTAGCATGTTTACATTAATCACATTGATAGAAGCATGTATATCAACAAGATAGAGTCACTAGATGGTGCCATGGAATGAACCAGGTCACAATTCTCACGGTGCACGCCTTCACGCCCTCGATCAAGCAAAACCCTACTCCGAAATGCCTTTTCCACTCTACTCGGCCACCAAACGCTCCGAATATATCCAAAATTAGTGTATTATCATCAGTGCATGCTAAGGGAATGAATTTCATATGAAAATTATCAATTTAGATTAAAAAATCCCTAAATTAGCCAAGCCCGACCCCGAGGTCCACGTCTTGAAATCCGATAAAATTCACGAAACCAAGAAACTCATTCACTCCTGAGTCCAATCATACTAAATTTATCAAAATCCGACCTCCAATCGGTGTTCAACTCTCAAAAATCCATTTATGAAGTTTCTACCATTTTCCCCAATTTTTCATCCCAATTCTCTAATCAAATGATGGATTAAATGCTATAATCATGTGTTTTAGCCAAAACTGAGTTAGAATCACTTACCCCGATGGTTTTCTTAAAAATCTCTCGAAAGTTCGCCAAAATCCGAGCTCTCTAGGTCAAAGTATGAAAATAAAACCCTAATTCTCCTATTTATAGAGCACCCTCAGGATCAACTTCCGTTCCCAGCGGAAAAACTTCCGTCACCATGAACCTCACTCCGCAGTCTGCGAAATTTCCGCCGCGACCGCGAAATCCTCCTTGTTCCTGAGGTCGCGCAGAACCTTCCGTTGTCCGTGTCAGTCTTCATCGTTGAACGCGTCAGTCTTCATCGCTGACCGCGGAATAATGCCGCCCCCCGTGAACTTCCACTGTTGACCGCGAATTTCTAGTGTGGTCCGCATTCCAAACTTCAGAGAACACCCTTCTGAAACACCAGCAACTCCCTCAGCACACCATTACCCTGTTTGCAGCAGTTAATTCACCCACTAACCATCCGGAACATACCCGAGGCCCTCGGGACCTCAACCAACCACACCAACACCTCCCATAACACCACTCAAACTTAATCAAACCTAAAAATCACTTAAAACAACATCCAACATCAAATCGAATCCCGAATTCAAGCCTAAGAACTCCAAACTCCTAAATTCCACCAAGGACTCTGAACCCAAGCAAACCTTGTCCGAACATTCTCAAATTTTGCACACAAGTCAACCATGACACTATGAATCTATTCCAACTTCCGGGATCTCATTCCGACCCCGTTATCAAATTTTTCTCTTCTGACCGGAAATCACCAAATTACTAATTTGCCAATTCAAGCCTAACTCTATCTCGGACTCCCAAATCACATCCCAAACCCAAACCAACCAATCCAATACCACACATTACGGATGAACATCACCTAAAGAAGCATAAATGATGGAAATGGTATAATATTCTCGGAAAGACCGTCTGGGTTGTTACACGCCCAGTCTCCATGATCAAACGGTAAGTCCCTAGGCCTTCAATTGGAGCCTTCATACGATTTCCCATGAACAAGAAATCCTTCTTTGGATTTGTAGTTTAGATCGTCAGGAATCTCTGCAACGTAGTAGATACATGAGTAGTTGCACCAAAATCAAGCCACCAAGTATTATTAGGAACTTTTACTAAATTTGATTCGAAACATACAAAAGCACTAATTTTACCTTTCTTTTCGAACCAAGATTTACGTTTCAGACAATCTTTCTGATAGTGTCCTTCCTTGTTACAGAAATGACATGTATCTGCCTTATGTTTCTTGTTAGCATCATGTGGAGCTTTAGCAGGTGCTTTCTTCTTCTTGAACTTGTTGGCCTTCACTTTAAGTCTTTTACCAGCTCCTTGACCTGTGAGGTTAATTGAATGACTCTCTTGTTTCTTAAGTCTTGAATCCTATTGAGTAAGCATACTAGAGTATTCACTAACATTTCATTTATCCTTAATAGTGTTATAGTTAATTTGAAAAGGTCCATACTCAGTAGGCAACGAGTTCAGAATAAACTGAACCAAGAAGGAATCATTCACTTTCATCCCCAAGGTCTGAAGTCTTGCCGCAATGTTAGTCATCTCGATGATACTATTTGCATATTACGCGACCCATCAAACTTCATGATCGTGAGTTCAGCCATTAGTGTACCAGCGAGAAACTTATCTGCAGAACGAAAATATTCTTCCACAAATTTCAGGTATTCCCTGGCACTTTCTGTTTGTGGAATAGTACTCTTAATATTGTTGGCAATATTCATTCGCATAAACATAAGGCTTATCCTGTTAAAGCGTTCTCATGCTTTATGGAAAGACTTCTCATCCGCACTGCTCGAATCAGTAATGGCAGCGTGCTTATCATTCAACAGAGCCAAGTCAAGATCCATCACACCTAAGTGGAACTGGAATTGTTCACGCCATTCAGAGAAGTTCAATTCATTGAACACAGTAACAGACGAAGTATGCGAATGAAAAGGAATAGCTGCAAAATAGTTAATACATGCTCAAAAATCAATATGGATCAACAAAACAGTTAAAGCATATCGCAATTCTCCTTTGGGTATATACTACAATACACTATCTTAATTTAAATGTCTTTTAGTCCTTAATAGGTAATCAAATATTTTTAACCAATTATATATGCCATCTTTGGACAGACAATATATATTTGACTAAGAATATTAATTTTCCTGATCATAGTCACTATTCATAGAATAATTGATTCACCTTTGGGAAAATTTTTAAGTTCTAGCAATAGTGAAACTTAATTTATCCACTAATTTTTTTAATTATTGACATTTTATTAATTTCATGGATAAATTATAATTTTATGTATGCATATTTTTCATGAACATACTAGTTTGGCCATTTGGTGACTAACAAACTATATAACATAAGTGCACACACAAAATAGAGATCATAAAATTTTATGCATGTGAATACTTTAAACAATCTAGTTTTGTCACTTTGGTGACTAACAAACTATATACACATTAATCACATACATAAAATAAATAATAAATAGTTTCACCAACCTAATAGCCCAAAACAGACTATTATACGGCCCAAGAAATAAATAACTAGTTTCAAATCAACTTATGACATTAAGGCATCATTAACGTTACTCCCGTATCATCAAATTCTTGCACATCATTATAAATGTTATCTTCTAATATCACAACTTATATAATATAAAATCTATTCAAGTACAGAGAAATAATTTTAGTCATATTCTTACACCGAGATCAGTACTTAAATAAGTTAGATTGAGAAACAATAACAATTAATCAAGGTTTGGCCTAAGGTGTTGCAACAGAGTAGGTACATATGTATGGCATGGAAACATAAACTAATAAAATAATATGTGTCAAATCTTAAAAAGGGTACCAAATACTTTATTAGGTCAAATATTAAAAGACACAACAACTTCATGTTCCCTTTGGTACAGTGACGGTGTAGCTCGACTACTACGGGATTCAATTCCCATAAACCACATATATGTCCAAGTCATAAGTCAGAATTTATCCAAATCAAGAATAAAACTTTGTCCAGTTTGATGGTGTATCACATACGTCATGAATTAATATCTTTATAATCGAAGATTATCAGTTCAAACAATCCAGGTTCGTGATATCATATGTAAACATAAATTTTAATTGCATACCAGGATCTTGAACATGATAATCTTACATATAATCGTTATAGAAAACATACCTGAATCATAAGCAATTATCACAAAGCGGAAGCGTTAGTTGGAATTGGTTTCTCGCCCCTTGCCCTAGCTTTTGTTACCGCCGTCTCTAGTGATGGAAGAGAGAATAGAAAATACGATAACCCTAATGTGTGAGGAGAGGACCAATTTATAGAGGTTCTCATTTAATCTGGTACGACCATCAAGTAACCGATCGGACGGATGAGATTTGCTCATTAATTAAATATTAATTATGGGCCTTAAATTTATTGGGCCACCAATAAACGTAAGAAAATTTTACATAATAAACACTTAAAGAGCTTATAAGTCAATTTCTTAATTCAGTCAAAAGGCATAAGCTGGTAACCGCCTACTAATTACTTTTCAGCTTATAGTACTTTTACTTTAACTAAATTTTTTTACAATTTTATCCTCAAACACTTTATTCTTATTCTCAATTACTTTTACAATTATGACAAATGTTTTTGTTAGAGTTGTTAATTGGATCAATGATTAAATCAATTTTCTGTACTTATATATGACATCAAATAATTTGCCATTTTCAATTTGGGCAAGTCAGGTTGTAAGACATCTTATACGCCGATAACTTATAATACACTAAACCATCTTCTATGTGGTTCAGAGATAAGAGTGCAGTGTGACATGTGTACTCTACCACAAAAAAGACTTGTTTTTTACGTGTAGAAAGATGGAGGAACAAAAACATTACTAGATGAGTGCCGAATTATACATCGCCCAACTTTTGCAGTTCTCTAGATTTTATGAAAAATAGCTAAAACGTTGAGAAAATTGGTTGCTATTTTGATGTTGTAACAATTCATTTGGTTTTGGAAAACATGAGTAAAGACTCTTGGGGACGTAATTGGGCAAAATCATGTCACTAATCTGACATCATTTAAATATTCTTTTACCAAATATTAGGAAGTTTGACCCTGGATGTCATTTCAATTTAAAATAAGAACGAAAATAAATTAAAAACAAATTCAATTTGAGGAATTCACTTACAAGTAAAAGAAGGGTGGACAATATTTTAGAATGGAAAGGAACGATTTCTCTTAACATAAAATTTTTCTATTATATTTTGATTAAATTTGTAATATGATATCTTATTTATTAAATGCAAACTGACAATATATTATTCTTAATTTATTAATGATTATACAAATATAAACTAAGATATTATCATAGTTGAAAAGCAGTGAATAATAATATATTTAAATTATTTTCTTACTTTCATAGTAAATTAAAATTAGGAGATACAATTTATGAGGAATAACTGGGGTCATTACTTATTTTCCTAATTTAAATATAAGAATAATTGGAGCCATTACGTATTTTCTTAATATTAAGAACTTTTAAATTAATAAAAATTTATTTATTAGATTTTTTCTCACTTGACTATATTTAAGTACGAAGGCCAATAGCGAATGTCGTTCGTCTTTTTTACCCTTTTAAAATAAAGTTACACTAGACGAAATAGTCATTTGATTATTCTTCTATATAATATTTAGGACTTTGAAATTAAATAAGATTTATTACTTATTATAGGCCAGTAACTTTCCTTTATTATGAATATTTAGGAGTTGAATTAAGTAAGAGGTGCTTATATTTAGGGACTTTAAAATTATTAAAGTTTTATCTTATATGAATTGAAATTAAAGTATAATTCAATAACACCAAATATTTATATGTTTTTTTTTCTTATATAAGAATTTAATTTATACGATATATTTTTTATCTCAAAAAATTGTATAATCTTGAAATTTTAGGTGAAAAATTATGATATAAAAAAATAAAATAAGTAAAGTGGAAGTAGTATGCTTTGTTCTTTATTCAAATCAGTATTTAACCGATAAATGCTATGAGTATTCTATGTGAGATTGGTTCATTGGCTAGTAATTTTATTCCTCGATCAATAATTTACTTAGATATAAATATTACTATAGATTTCAAAACATTATTAGAAAAAATAATTACAAAAATAAATAGCAAGAGAAAGAGATAGAGAAAAGTGATTGACAAAAATCATTTACTAATGCTACGACAAACATAAAGTGCAAAACATTTGATTTTTTATCATTTGACACAAGAATTTTGTGGATAAAATTATGGTTATAATTAAACATTTATCTTATGCTATGAGATAATATTAGTAATTTAAATATTCAAAAAAATACATTATTTTTATTAGTAATTAAAAAATATTATTAAGTATTTGAATTGACCTTTTTCCCCCGGATTTGAATTGATTGGCTAGAAAAACAATCCAATTCTATTTTTTTTCAAATTCATCATATAAGTAAAATTATTTTTCAAGTTTATACAAATCTTAGAGTACATAAATTATTTTTCAAAAAAATACCATCAACAATAAAAGAAATCGAAATATAAAATAAATTTTAATTATAGTATAAGAATTAAATTGGTTAAATGAAAACTTAAGGAAATAAGGATGAAATTGATAGAAGCCAAAATGTATTCATAAAGAGATGTCAGGTGAGATACATTTAATATATTTGTAATCATATTATAAGATATGTATAATTATAAAATAATATAGAACTAATTTAACTAAATTCATCATCTATGCATATTCAGAAGATATTTAAAACAATTACTATGAGAAAATTTATTTTTATCATTTAAACAAATATCACATTTTATTTTAACGTTAATATTTAGGAGTTTTAAATTAAATAATATTTATTACTTATTATACCTTTCTTAGTTTTCTTTTCTTTTTTTTCTTTTTCTTTTTGTTGTTGTTGTTGTTGTTTTATACCTTTCCTTATTTGAATTAAGTAAGAGGTCCTTATATTTAGGACTTTAAAATTATTAAGTTTTATCTTATAGGAATTTAAAATTAAAGTATAATTAAATAAAACCAAATATGTTTTACCTTATATGAATTTTACACAATTAAACGTTTTTTATCTCAAAAAATTGTATAATCATACTAAATTTAAGGTGAACAATTATGATATAACAAAATAAAATAAAATAAATTAAAGAAAGAGAAGTAGTTTGCTTTAACATTTTGTAATGATCCAAAGAGTCATCTTATGATTTAAGACACCATTCCAAGTTTATTAGCCTTAAAAATATTAATGTTATTCACCTCGATTTGCGTGCACAGTCCGGGCGTGAATCCGAAAAGCCTCTATGTAAAAATATAAGAAATAATAATTTCTAGAGTTAAAATTTGATTTTAGTTGGCTTTGGTCAACATTTTGAGTAAACGGACCCAGACCCATGTTCCGACTATCCCGGGAGGTCCGCAGTAAAATATGTGACTTGGGCGTATGCCCAGAATTGAATTCCAAGGTCCCTAGCTTTAGAAATGAATTTTTGAAGAAAATTGTTATACTGAATTTTAAAGGAAATAAAGAAATGAATTAATGTTTGAACTTGTTGGTATCGAGCTCGTATTTTATTTTCGGAGCCCGATACAGGTTTGTTATAATGTTTAAGTCCTATCTGTAAAATTTGGTAGAAATCGGGGTTCATTTGACATGATTCGGACGTCCGGTTAAGAAAATAGTGAATTTGAAGTGTTCTTGAGAAAATCATGATTTTTTATGTTAAATTCGTAGTTTTAAGTGTTATTTTTGTGATTTGATCGCACGAGCAAGTTTGTATGATATTTTTAAACTTGCATGCATGTTTGGTTTGGAGCCCCGAGGGCTCGGGTAAGTTTGGGATAGGCTACGGGGTGTTTCGCACTTATAAACTTATGATGTCATAACTGCTACTAGTACACGGACTCGTTCCTCTTCGCTATTGTGAAGCATCTCCCGCAATCGCGAAGAGTAAATGCACTGGGGGTCATTTTGTTCTTTGCGAACGCGAACACGAACGCGAAGCACTGGAGCGAGTACCCTTCGCGAACGCGGTCTGACTTACGCGAACGATATGTATTAATGGACCTGGGGGGGAGGAGTCTGTTTCTTCTACGCGAACGCGACCATTTGGTCGCGAACGCGATAACCAAAGGCCGCAAAGCATCGCGAACGGGAAGGCCATTGGTCCGTAATACTCCGCGATCGCGACAGGCCCATCACGAACGTGATGAAGGCCTACCCAGCGGTTAAAAACAGAACAATAACACGGGAATAAGCCATTATTTCATATTTTCAAAGCCAAGAAGATCTAGAGGCGATTTTCAATATACAAGTTCTTCCCCAAAGTGTTGGTAAGCGATTCTAAACTATTTTCTTTCGATTACCCATTGTTTTTCATCACTTTTCAATCAAAAATCAAGGATTTTCACGGTAGAAATTGGGGGTTTGGGTAGAATTAGGGAATTTGTAAAGTTGAAATTTAGACCTCGAATTGGAGTAGGATTTTGAAACTAACTACATATTTGGGCTCGGCAGTGAATGGATAAACGGAATTTGGTCCGAACCTCAAGTTTGGACCAAGCGGGCCCGGGGTCGGTTTTTAACTTTTTTTTTTGGAAAACTTAGGGAAACCATAATTTTGCATTACAATTAGTTCCTTTAGCACTAATTAATGATATTGAACTAATTATGATTAGATACGAGTGGGTAGGAGGTGAATTCGAAAGAAAAAGTTGTAATTGAGCAGTGAGTGGCTTGCGAGATTGAGGTAAGTATATGATCTAACTTTGACTTGAGGGATTAGGAAATCCCTACTTAAATGCTATGTGAAATTATATGTGTGTGGTGTATAGGTGAAGTGACGAGTACCTATGCGCCACCAAATTATCTGCTTAACATGTTCCCTTCCCCGTTTCTAATTTATTATATTCCTGTATTAATTGTTTCATGACTATTGATGCTTCCATGTCTACCTGTTTTTGTCCACTTGTTTTGTTAAATATATTGTTTCACTTATTTGAAAGTATTAATTGTTCCTTAGCTTTGTTGTGGTACATTAATTGTTGAGCTAATGGTCAGTGTTTCATGATACATTCCGGTTGGTTTCACTGTGTAGTAATAATTGGTGAAGTTTCTTAATTGTACAACTTTCCGTTTAGATTAGTTGAGATATAAATATTGTGAAGGATTTTGATCTAAATTGTGAAACCCTTATTATAAATGGTGAAATGTGATTGTCTGGTGGGAGCGGGTTGCACACTGCAACAAGGAGTAATAAGGGTGGGATTGGGTTGCACGCCGTAACATGAGGAATAAGGGTGATATATATATTGAGGAGTAATAAAGGAGGACATGTGGGATCGGGTTGCACGCCGAAACAAGGAGTAATGAGGGAGAATATTCATGTTGTTATTGGTTATATGATGGAAACTGGAATACCCACTGTTTTATTTATCGTGCTTCATATTCTGCGTGTACCGTTATTTAAATTGTAACATGAAAATTCACGTAAGGATTAGTTATAGCTCAGATCTAGAAAGATAGATGAGTTATTTATTTATTTACTGCAAGTTACTGTTTCATTTAGTTTAGTATTTCCTTGTTGCTTTATTAAACATTGTATACAGGTTATATTATAAATGCCCCGCCATAGCCTCGTCAATACCTCGTCGAGGTTAGGCTTGACACTTACCAGTACATGGGGTTGGTTGTACTGATACTGCACTCTGCACTTTTTGTGTAGATCCAGGTTCCGGTCAGAGTTGATTTCGAGTAGTAGCTTAATATTCGCACAGAGACACGAGGTAGATCTGCTGGCGTCTGCAGATTCCTAGAGTCTTCTCCATATTATTTATCTACTATTTTATTTAATTCAAAACAAATATAGATTTTCTTTCAGCCAAATACTTGTAGTATTCTTTAGTAGTTCGTGAATTGTGACTCCAAATCATGGGTAGCTAGATATTAGAATTAGTTATGTGATATCATTTATTACTTCATACGTTAGTTTGGTATTATTTATTGGATAGTACTAGACTTCTCATATGTTTTTAGTGGTTTTAAATGTGGAATCCTCTGACGGTGGAAAATTCGGGTCGTGACAAGTTGGTATCAGAGCTAGGTTGCCTAGGTCTCACAATTCATGGACAAGCTTAATAGAGTCTGAGGGATCGGTACGGAGACGTTTGTACTTATCTCTCAGAGGATATAAAGTTAGGAACAAGTTCACTTTATTTCTACTCTGTCGTGCAATTCTTGTTATCCCAAATACTGATTAAACTCTTCCATTCTCTCGCAGATGGCGAGAACACGTACCTCTTCTTTTGCTGACCAGCATCCAGATCCTCCAGCAGCAGCAGCAGCAGCTCCTACAAGGGGCAGAGGCCGAGGCCGTAACAGAGGCTGAGGCAGGGGCAGGAGCAGGACTCAGCCCAGTGCTCAGGCAGCAGCTCCAGCTGCGGAGCCCCTGATAGAGCTTGATGAGGGGGCTCCAGCTCAGACCGTTCTGGAGAGACTAGCTCAGGTCCCAGAGGGGTTTATTGCTACCCCGGTGCTTCAGGATGCCTTGGTCCGACTACTGGGACTTATGGAGAGTGTAGCCCACACTGGCGCATTCCCCATGGCAGCAGTCGTATCTCAGGCTGGAGGAGGGGTTCAGACTCCTGTTACCCACACTCCTGAGCAGATTACTCCTCAAGTTCAGACCCCAGCAGCCAATCCAGTTGGAGTAGTTCAGCCAGTTGCTGCAGCACCGCTCGTTGTTGGGACAAGTATGTCCTTCGATGCTTTATGGAGATTGGACAGGTTTATCAAGCTTTTCCTTATTCATTTCGGTGGTGCCACTTCAGAGGACCCCCAGGAATACCTTGATAGCTGTCATGAGGTTCTTCGAAACATGGGTATTTTGGATACCAATGGGGTCGATTTTGCTACCTTTCAGATGACCGGTTCTGCCAAGAAATGGTGGAGGGATTATCTACTTACTAGACCAGTTGGGTCACCTGCTCTGAATTGGGATCAATTTTCACATCTCTTCTTGGAGAAGTTCCGGCCTATCACTACTAGAGAGGAGCGTCGTCGTCAGTTTGAGCGTCTTCAGCATGGCAACATGATTGTTACCCCGTATGAGACTCGCTTTGTGGATTTGGCTCGTCATGCTACTTTTTTTATACCCACAGAGAGAGAGAGATAGAGAGAGAGGGTTAGGAGATTTATTGAGGGTATTGCTTAGCCAATCAGATTGCAGATGGCTAAGGAGACAGGGAGCGAGATATCTTTCCAAGATGCGGCCAATGTGGCCAGGAGAGTTAAGGTGGTTCTCGGATTGGGAAGTCAAGGCTCAAACAAGAGACCTCGCCATTCTGGCAGATTTAGCGGTGCCTCATATGGAGGAGGGGTTTCATTCAGTAAAGGCCATTCTTCCAGGCCATTTCATTCAGCACTTCAGGCATCTCATGGTACCTCAGGTGGACGTGGTTCTTATATGCCTCCTTCTACCCAGCCAGCCTATAGTGCACCACCAGCTCCTATCAGAGCACCCCTCCACAGAGTTATTATCGTGGTCAGCCAGTTCATTCGGGTCAGTCTCAGTTTTCACAGCCACAGTATCAGGATGGATGCTTTAAGTGTGGTGATTATGGGCATATTCGGAGAGCATGTCCAGATTGTCGGGTAGTCAGCCTCAGTATCAGGGTTCTCGTGTTATAGTTCTGACACCAGCTGCCACACCACCTGCCCAGCCAGCCAGGGGTAGGGGTCAGGTAGCCAGAGGTAGGGGCCAGATTGTTAGAGGTGGAGGCCAACCCGCTAGAGGTGGAGGTCCAACTGTCAAAGGTCGTCCCAAAGACGTGGTTTAGGGTGGTGGGCCCATCCCTGATTGTATGCATTTCCAGCCAGACCTGAGGTGGAGTTCTTTAATGCTGTTATCACATATACCATTTCAGTTTGCAATAGAGATGCTTCAGTTCTATTTGATCTGGGGTCTACTTACTCTTATGTATCATCTTATTTTTCTTCGTATTTGGTTGTGCCCCGTGATTGCTTGAGTGTCCATGTTTATGTGTCTATGCCCGTGGGGGATGCTATTATTGTAGATCGGGTGTATCACTCGTGTGTGGTCGTTATTGAGGGTCTTGAAACCAGTGTGGACCTTTTGCTTCTTGACATGTTTGATTTTGATGTCATATTGGGCATGGATTGGTTGTCGGCCTTATTATGCCATCTTGGACTGTCACGCCAAGATAGTTACATTAGCTTTGCCGGTGTCACCCTGATTAGAGTGGAAAGGTACTCCTGGTCATTCTTCCAACAGGGTTATTTCTTATACAAAGGCTCGTCGCATGGTCGAGAAGGGATGTTTGACTTATTTGTCCCATGTTCTTGATTCTAGTGCTGAGGCTTCTTCTATAGATTCGGTGCCTGTTGTTCGTGAGTTTCCCAAGGTGTTTCCTGCAGACCTGTCGGGGGTGTCACCCGACAGGGATATTGATTTTTGCATTGATGTGTCTCCAGGCACTCAGCCCATTTCTATTCCTCCATACCAGATGGTCTCACTAGAGTTTAAGTATCCATTGCCGAGAATTGATGATTTGTTTGATCAGCTTCAGGATACAGTGTGTTTTCAAAGATTGATTTGATATCGGACTACCATCAGTTGAAGATTAGTGCATCCGATGTACCTAAGACAGCCTATTGGACGAGGTATAGGCACTATGAATTTCTGGTGATGTCTTTTGGCTTGACTAATGCCCCAGCAGCATTTATGGACCTGATGAATCGAGTTTTCAAGCCCTATCTGGATTCCTTCATAATTGTGTTCATTGATGATATTCTAATATACTCCCGCAGTCGGGAGGAGCATGAGCAACACCTCCGGATAGCACTTCAGACTTTGAAGGATAGTCAGATGTATGCTAAATTTTCAAATTGCGAGTTCTGGTTGGATTCAGTAGCTTTCTTGGGTCACATCATATCAGCAGAGGGTATTCGGGTAGATCCTAAGAAGATAAAGGCAGTCAAGAACTGGCCTAGACCCACTTCAGCCACGGAGATCAAGAGCTTCTTGGGTTTGGCAGGTTACTACCGTCGTTTTGTGGAGGGGTTCTCATCAATAGCAGCCCCAATGACTAAATTGAATCATAAAGGTGCCCCATTCAAATGTTCAGACGAGTGTATTGTGAGCTTTCAGAAGCTCAAGACAGCCTTGACTTCAGCATCGATGTTGGTATTGCCATCATGTTCGGGATCTTTCACGGTATATTGTGATGCCTCCCGTATTGGGATTGGATCCGTATTGATGCAGGAGGGCATATTGATTGCATATGCGTCTCGGAAGTTCAAGGTTCATGAGAAGAATTATCTTGTTCATGATTTAGAGTTGGCAGCCATTGTTCACGCATTGAATATTTGGAGGCACTATCTCTATGGTGTGTCGTGTGAGGTATTCACGGATCATCGCAGCCTTCAGTACTTGTTCAAGAAAAAGGATATCAATTTGAGGTAGAGGAGATGGTTAGAGCTACTAAAAGACTATGACGTCACCATATTGTATCATCCGGGGAAGGCTAATGTGGTGGTCGATGCATTGAGTAGGAAGGCAGTGAGTATGGGAAGTCTTGTATTCATTCCAGTTAGTGAGAGGTCGTTAGCTTCAGATATTCAGACTCTGGCCAATCAGTTCGTAAGGTTGGATATTTCGCCCAACTGTGGTTTAGCTTGTACAGTCGCTCGGTCTTCTTTATTTGAGCGTATCAGAGATCGGCAGGATGATAACCCGCATTTGATGGTCCTTAAGGACACAGCTCGGCACAGTGATGCCAAGAAGGTTACAGTTGGAGATGACGGTGTATTAAGGATGCATGGTAGAGTGTGCGTGCCTAATGTAGATGGGCTTCGTGAGTTGATTCTCGAGGAGGCTCACAGTTCTAAATATTCTATTCACCCAGGCGCTACTAAGATGTACCAGGACCTGTGGCAGCATTATTGGTGGCGAAGGATGAAGCAGGACACTGTTGCTTATGTGGCTCGTTGCTTGAATTGTCAAAAGGTGAAGTATGAGCCTCACAGACCCGGTGGCTTGCTTCAGCAGATAGAGATTCCTGAGTGGAAGTGGGAGCGTATTACTATGGACGTCGTTGTTGGGCTCCCACGGACTCAGAGGAAGTTCGACGTTGTTTGGGTTATTATGGATAGGCTGACTAAATCAACACATTTCATTCCGATGGAAAGTACTTATACCTCAGAGCGGTTGACAGAGATATATATTCGAAAGATCATTCGCCTTCATGGTATTCCCGTGTCTATCATTTCTGATCGAGGTATGCAGTTTACCTCGCACTTTTGGAGGGCAGTTCAGCGTGAGTTAGGTACACAAGTTGAGTTGAGCACAACACTCCATCTGCAGACGGACGGGCAGTCCGAGCGTACTATTCAGATCTTGGAGGATATGCTATGCGCCTGTGTTATTTACTTTGGAGGTTATTGGGATCAGTTCTTGCCGTTAGCGGAGTTTGCCTACAATAATAGCTACCATTCGAGTATTCAGATGACTCCCTATGAGGCATTATATGGTAGAGGGTGTAGATCGCCAGTTGGATGGTTTGAGCCGGGAGAGGCTCGGTTATTAGGTACAGACTTAGTTCAGGAGGCCTTGGACAAGGTCAATATTATACAGGATCGACTTCGTACAGCTCAGTCCAGGCAAAAGAGTTATACCGACCGTAAAGTTCGTGATGTGACATTCATGGTCGGAGAGAGGGTATTACTTCGCGTATCACCCATGAAGGGTGTTATGAGGTTCTGGAAGAAGGGAAAGTTGAGCCCTGGTTATATCAGGCCATTTGAGATTCTCGAGAGAGTGGGGAGGTAGCTTATAGACTTGCGTTGCCTCCATGGTTATCCTCAGTTCATCCGGTATTCCATGTGTCTATGCTTCGGAAATATCATGGTGACCCGTCCTATGTATTAGATTTCAGCTCTGTCCAATTGGACAAGGATTTGACTTATAAGGAGGATCCAGTAGCCATTTTACACCGGCAGGTTCGTCAGTTGAGGTCAAAGAGTTACCCATCAGTTCAAGTGCAGTGGAGAGGTCAGCCTGTTGAGGCCGCTACTTGGGAGTCCTAGTCGGACATGCGGAGTAGATACCCACACTTGTTCGCCAGTTCAGGTACTTTTCTATGTCTGTTCGAGGACGAACATTTGTTTTAGAGGTGGAGATTGTGATGACCCAAAGGGTCATCTTATGATTTAATACATCATTCCGGGCTCATTAGCCTTATAAACATTAATTTTATTCACCTCTATTTGTGTGCGGAGTTCGAGCGTGAATCCGGAAAGCCTTTATGTGAAAATATAAGAAATAATAAATTCTAGAGTTAAAATTTGATTTTAGTTGGCTTTGGTCAACATTTTGAGTAAACGGACCCGGATCCGTGTTCCGACAGTCCCGGGAGGTCCGCAGTAAAATATGGGACTTGGGCGTATAATTCTGAGGTCCTTAGCTTTAGAAATGAATTTTTGAAGAAAATTGTTATACTGAATTTTAAAGGAAATAAAGAAATGAATTAATGTTTGAACTCATTGGTATCGGACCCGTATTTTGGTTCCGAAGCCCGGTATAGGTTTTTTATAATGTTTAAGCCCTATCTGTGAAATTTGGTGGAAATCGGAGTTTATTTGACGTGATTCGGACGTTCGGTTGAGAAAATTGTGAATTTGAAGTGTTCTTGAGAAAATCATGATTTTTTATGTTAAATTCATAGTTTTAGGTGTTATTTTTGTTATTTGATCGCACGATCAAGTCCGTATGATATTTATAGACTTGCGTGCATGTTTGGGTTGGAGCCCCGAGGGCTCGGGTGAGTTTAGGATAGGCTACGGGGTGTTTCGGACTTATAAAATTCTATCGTCATAACTCCTACTGATGCACTGACTCATTCCTCTTCGCTACCGCATCTCCCGCGATCGTGAAGAGTAAATGCACTGGGGGTCATTTTGTTCTTCGCGAATGCGAAGTCTTGGACGCAAACGCGAAGCACTGGAGGGAGTACCCTTCACGAACGCGGTCTGACCTACGCGAACGATATATGTTAATGGACCTGGGGGTAGGGGAGTCTGTTTCTTCTACGCGAACGCGATCACCTAGTTGCGAACGCGATCACCTGGTTGTGAACGCGATGACCAAAGGCTGCAAAGCCTCGTGAAAGCGAGACTACCTACGCGAACGCGAAGGCCATTGGGCCGTAACACTCCGCGATCGCGACAGACCCATCGCGAACGCGATGAAGGCCTGCCCAGCGACTAAAAACAGAACAGTAACAGGAGAATAAACCATTATTTCATATTTTCAAAATCAAGAAGACCTAGAGGCAATTTTCAATATACAAGTTCTTCCCCAAAGTGTTGGTAAACGATTCTAAACTTTTTTCTTTGGATTACCAATTGTTTTTCATTACTTTTCAATCAAAAATCAAGGATTTTCATGGTAGAAATTGGGGATTAGAGTAGAATTAGGGAATTTTGTAAAGTTGGAATTTAGACCTCGAATTGGAGTCGGATTTCGAAACTAACTACATATTCGGGCTCGGGGTGAATGGGTAAACGGAATTTGGTCCGAACCCCGAGTTTGGACCAAGCGGGCCCGGGGTTGGTTTTTAACTTTTTTGGGGGAAAACTTAGTGAAACCATAATTTTGCATTAAAGTTAGTTCCTTTAGCACTAATTAATGATATTGAACTAATTATGATTAGATACGAGTATGTTGGAGGTGAATTCGAAAGGAAAAGCTGTAATTGAGCAGTGAGTGGCTTGCGAGATTGAGGTAAGTGTTTGGTCTAATTTTGACTTGAGGGATTAGGAATCCCCGACCTAAATGCTATGTGAAATTATATGTGTGTGGTGTATAGGTGAGGTGACGAGTACCTATGCGCCATCAAATTATCTGTTTAGCATGTTCCCTTCCGTTTCTAATTTATTATATTTTTGTCTTAGTTGTTTCATGACTATTGATGCTTCCCTGTTTACCTGTTCTTGTCCACTTGTTTTGTTATATACATCGTTTCACTTATTTGAAAGTATTAATTGTTCCTTAGTTTCATTGTGGTACAATGATGGTTGAGCTGGTGGTCAGTGTTTCATGATACATTCCAGTTGGTTTTGGTGTGTAGTAATAATTGGTGAAGTTTCTTAATTGTACAGCTTTCCATTTACATTAGTTGAGAGATAAATATTTTGAAGGATTTTGATCTAAATTGTGAAACCCTTATTATAAATGGTGAAATGTGATTGTCTGGTGGGAGCGGGTTGCACGTCGCAACACGGAGTAATAAAGGGTGGACAGGTGGGATCGGGTTGCACGCCGCAACGGGAGGAATAAGGGTGATATATATGTTGAGGAGTAATAAGGGTGGACAGATGGTATCGGGTTGCACGCCGCAACAAGGAGTAATAAGGGAGAATATTCATGTTGTTACTGGTTATATGATAGAAACTGGAATACCCATTGTTTTATTTGTTGTTCTTCCTGTTCTGCTTTTACCATTATTTAAATTGTAACATGAAAATTCACGTAAGGATTGGTTATAGCTGAGATCTGGAAAGATAGCTGGGTTATTTATTTATTTACTGCAAGTTACTGTTTCATTTAGTTTAGTATATCCTTGTTGCATTATTAAACATTGTATACAGGTTATATTATAAATTCCCCGTTGTAGCCTCGTCACTACCTCGTCGAGGTTAGGCTCGGCAGTTACCAGGACATGGGGTCGATTGTACTGATACCGTTGTAACGACCCGAGCGGTCGTTTTGAGAATTTAAGCTTCGTTCGGTGGCGTAAGGTCTTGAACAGCTTCACATTGTGTATATCGACCTACGTGCATGGTTGGATTCAGTTATGGGATGATCCGGAGTTGAATTGGAAGAGAAATTTCTTTTTTTTTAAGCTTAAGTGATGGAAGTTGAATAGAGGTTTAACTTTTGTGTAAACAGCCTCCGAATGAGTTTTGGGTGATGCCAACAGCTTCATATGATGATTTTGGACTTAGACGCACGTCCGGAATTGGTTTTGGAGGTCCGTAGAGTAATTTGAGGCAATTTGGCGAAAGTTGGAATTTCGGCGATTTCGGCCAATAGGTGATATTTTTATATCGGGCCCGGAATGGAATTTCGGGAATGGATGTAGGTCCATTGTGTTATTTGTGACTTGTTTGCAAAATTTCACATCAATCCGGGTTGAATTGATAGGTTTCAGCACGAGTTTTGATATTTGAAGATTTGAAAATTCATAAGTTTGATTTTTGGTTCGATTCATCGTTTTGGTGTTGTTTTATGTTATTTGAAACCTCGAGCGAGTCCGTGTTAGGTTATATGACTTGTATGTGTGTTTGGAAGGGGTCCCGGAGGTCTCGGGTAAGATTCAGATAGGCTTCGGGTGAATTATCTCTTATTTTTCACTGCTGATATCTGTCAGCTGATTTTCTTCTCCGTGTTCGCGTCCACTCGAACGCGTTCGCGATGAGTTATGGTGGAGGTGCTTCACATTCGCATCATAGCCCTTGCTTTCGCGAAGGGTTTATTTTCTAGGCAGCCTTAACTCCTTCTACGCGTTCGCATCTTTGCCTACGCGTTCGTGTAGGTCCCTGTTCTTCCTCTCCGCGTTCGCGAACACATTGCCGTGTTCGCGATGGGCAACTGGGAAGACTCACCTTCCTTTCTTCGCGAACACATCCCTTTCTCCGTGTTCCCAATGTACAAATGTCTGGACAGAATATAAGTCTTCAAAATTGAGGGTTAGACCATTTTATTCATATTTTAACTTCTAGAGCTCAGTTCTTGGCGATTTTTGAGGGTTTTTTCACACAATTCGATTGGGTAAGGTTCTTCAACTAGAATTAAATATATTCCATTATTTTATCTTTATTTTCATCATTTAATTTGTGTTTTTAGTTGAGAAAATGTTGGTTTTGAAAGAAAACTTCTAATAACGAAAAATCGTGATTTGAGGGATCAAATGACATCGAAATTCGATAAATTTTGTATGGTTCAACTCGTATCGGGATGGGTATTCGGATTTTGTAAAATTTAACGGGTTCCGAGGTGCGGGCATAGGGGTCGACTTTTTGGCCGATTTTTATATTTTTGTAAAGATTGAAACTTTATTATTCAGAATAGTTCCTTATACGTTTTGTGTGTATTTTGAAGTTATTTTAGTTGATTTTGAGCCGTCCGGAGGTCTTTTCGCCGAGAAGTCCATTTTTAGAGTACCAGGTTATCGTCTTTGAGGTAAGTATCTTGCCTAACCTTGTGTGGGGAAACTACCCCTTAGGATTTGAGTCTTCTATGTTGATTGTAGCTCGTGTACGCGAGGTGACGAGTGCGTACTCGGACTTATATGCAAATAGGTTGGCCTTTTAGGATTCTTAGGTCCTTATACTTCTTGTGTATGAAGTTGTAATTACTATGACTGCGTTCATGATTGCTAATTTCATCCTTTCCTGTTTAAATTAGAATTACTTGCTTTTAGATTCATTTGTTGTTTATTTGATCTTAATTGACTTAGCTGAAGATTTTACCTCTTCTATCATTATGCTATACCTTTCTTTATAAACTGCCTACTTAGCTAAAATTTGTATTATCTTGCCTTGTAATTGTTTAGTAGTATTGGAGTATTTATATGTTGGTGTCAAGTGTGCCTGTGGGTCCTATATTGTCATTGATATGATATTTCATTAAGCACTACTTAGGCTTAACTTGATGATTATACATGTTGATAGTATTTTCTTGGTATTTCCTATTGCGGAGCATCGATTCAAGTTGGGATTTATTCCGTGAAGCTAGTTAATTAAGTACGATTGGTTATAGATGTTTTCCCTTGCCGGGATGATCTTGTTTTCATTGTTGACTCCCTTCCCGGGTCAATATGTTTTCTATTATTGTTCATGTTGTTGATGATATTGTTTTCATTGTTGACTCCCTCGCCGGGATAGTATGGTTTCTGTTGTTGGTTATGTTGTTGATTCCCTTGTCGGAATGATATTATTTCATTTGTTTGGGTGAGAAAGAGTGTAAAGCACGAAGGGTGATGCCTCGCCATTTCATTTACATTATCATGTGAGGAAAGAGTGTAAAGCACGAAGGGTGATGACGTGCCATTGTTTATATTCATTTGTTTGTATGAGGAAAGAGTGTAAAGCACGAAGGGTAATGACGTGCCATTGTTTATATTCATTTGTTTGTGTGAGGAAAGAGTGTAAAGCACGAAGGGTGATGTCGTGCCATTGTTTATATTCATTTGTTTGCGTGAGGAAAGAGTGTAAAGCACGAAGGGCGATATCGTGCCATATTATTGAAATTTAAAAGCACGAAGGGTGATGTCGTGCCATATTATGGAGAGTAATAGCACGAAGGGTGATGCCGTGCGTGATACTGTGAGTGAGTGCTAATGCACGAAGGGTGATGTTGTGCCATATTATTGTGAGTTCATGGCACGAAGGGTGTTTCCGTGCAGGTGAGGACGAGGGACATGCATTATGATGTAATATTTGTTCCCCGTGTATACATTGTGCCTTTACTTTGAGTTGTTATTGTTGTACTTACATATTTGGTGTGACTTATGGTTATCTTCCTGTACTTGACTTTTATCTCAATTGTTGTTGCACTGTCCATGTCTTTTACTTGCTTAATTTTCTTAATTTATGTGATGTATCTATCGATTTCTATGGGAAGGACGAGAGTAAAAGCACGAAGGGTGATGTCGTGCGCTTATTCTATTGGAAGTTAAGTTCGAAATACATTTATTGGGAAAGTATATTTTAAAAACGTGTAACTTGAAGAAATTACATTTAAAGACTTTTCTTCCGTAAAGTATATATACGTATTCAGAGAAAGTCCCTTTCAAAAGAAGTTTTCTATATAAAAAAAGAAGAAGATTATACTGTAAAGTTTTCAATATAAATTTTTGGGTGAAGGGATTACCTTCGAACAATTTATTAAATTGTTGGAGTTGTTGGCTAAGGTCTGAGGTGGAGATTATCGCAGTGTTGAGTTACTACTTGTTCTTACTGTATTGTGGGTTTCGGTTTTGGCTGTGTTCCTGTCCATCCTTCTATGTAATATTATGACTTTCCGTCAATTTATTGTTGTTTTTCCGCCCGCATTGCATTGTCATGTAGTTAATTATATGGTGTAATATTTATGCAGATGTCATATTCCGTCATTTTCTATATTTATGCATGTTCGTTTTATTAGACCAGTGGATGTCTTGACTAGTCCTCGTCACTACTTCACTGAGGTTAGTCTTGATACTTACTGGGCACCGTTGTCGTGTGCTCATACTACTCTTCTGCATATTTTTGTGCAGATTCTAGGTTTTCGCATCGCCGACCGAGTGATTCTTAGCAGCGCGATTGTTGTAGTAGAGACTCAAGGTAAAACCGCTTCAGCGTTCGCGGTGTCGGAGTCACCTTCTTATATTTTGTTCATACACTGTTGTATTTATTCCGAACAGTGATAATTAGAGATTTTGGTGTAAATTCCTTAAAGCTTATGACTTGTACTCGCCAGATTTTGGGAAGATGTTCAGAGCATAGATAGTTTCAAAAAAACATTTAAAAGTTTGATATTATGATTTATGTTTATTTAATATTAGGCTTACCTAGTCCTTAAGACTAGGTGCCATCACGATACCCAACAGAGGGAAAAATTGGGTCGTGACAAGTTGGTATCAGAGCTCTAGGTTCATAGGTGCTACGAGTCATAAGCGAGTTTGGTAGAGTCTTGTGGATCGGTATGGAGACGTTTGTACTTATCTTCGAGAGGCTACAGAACTATTAGGACAATTCCATTTCCTTCATTCCTATCGTGCGAGTTCATTGATCTTGGAGTTTGAAATTACCGTTCCATTCTCTCGCTGATGGCGAGGACACGAGATGCGATTCCTGATAATATTACCCCCGGAGCAAAGGTCGCTAGGGGCAGAGGCAGAGGTCGACAAGAAGCACGTGCCGCAGTTGGAACATCTACCAGAGCAGCCGTAAAGGAACCGCCAGTAGTCCCAGTCGGAGGATCGGATTGATTCCAGGTGTACCAGTTACTTCACAAATCAGGGGAGGAGTTCGGACTCCCGCCATCTACACTCCAGAGCAGTGAGATCATGATTGGTCAGGCTCCATGTGTCATGGAAGCACAGCATGTGGTTTCAGTTCAGCCCGTGGTTAAGGCAGCAACATCGGAGGAAGAATACCTTGGACTTGGGAGGTACAGGAAGTACTACCCTCCTATATTTCAGTGGACTGGCGACACATGATGCTCAGGGTTTCTTGGAGGAGCGTCACTACATTCTTCAGACTACAGGTATTGTGGAGGCGAGCGGGGTTGTTTTTGTCACGTCTCAGCTCAGAGGAGAGGTTTGTCAGCGGTGGCGGTCATATAAATTGGGGTAGCACAGGCGAGTCAGCTTCACTTGCATGGATTCAGGTTTCAGAGATGTTTTGAGGGAGTTTTCACCCCAGTCCCTCCGAGATGCATGGCGCGCGGAGTTTGAGCAGTTGCGTCAGAGCACTATGTCAGTGTTGGATCACTATGTCGGATTCGGTGAGTTGGCCAGATATGCGCCTCACTTGGTTGTTTCAGTTGGGAAGCGAGTTCGTAGATTCATCAGGGGACTCAGGCATGATATTCGGTTCAGCAGGACTCGAGAGTTAGAGTCGGATGCCTTGTTCAGCAGGTAGTAAGGGTCGCTCGCTGGTTAGAGAGCATGTGGGACCGGGAGCGAGAGGACAAACATGATCAGGAGAGAGAGTTCAGGGAGGAAAGGAGGCCTCTTAGACCGGAGAAATCTATTGGTCCTTATTATGGAGTCAAGATATGGCACAGTAGAGGTTTTGTGGGTCATCTGGTTCAGTTGCATTACCAGTTTCGCATGGGGTTTCAGGTACTCATCAGTCTTAGAATACTCACATTGCACAGTTTCCACAGCCACGTCGGTAGAGTGGTTGTTTTGAGTATGGAGATACCAGTCACAGGGTGAGAGGTTATTCTAGGATCCAGGAAGTTGTGTCACAGCAGGGGTATTCAGGAGAGTAGAGGGCGCCCAAAGAAGGGGAGGCCCGGCCTATTGATGTGTTTCATATAGTAAGATGAAGGTCGTTGTGCTAAGATATTATCATACATGTATATTTTGATGTGTTACAGAGGGGAACCATTTGTATTTCATTATAGTTCTGTTGGTCGGGACGAGTTTCCCTTATTTGTTGCCTTATTGATAAGTGAGTTTCATGTTTTGCACTCTATTTTCTTCATGCTTGCTCCCGTTGGGAGATTCTGTGAGTGGTAACCCGTGTCTATCGTTGTTTATTCATCAATTAGAGGGGTGAGACTAGAAGTGAGTCCTTGTTGTTAATCATGGTGAGCTTTATGTGATTTTTCCCAAGTATTTTGTTTACGAGCTGTGATTTGATACTCCATTGAGATGTGAGTTAAGTGAGCCTTATGATTTTGTTAGCCGAGACGAGTTAGCGAAAGATTTCAATTGGTATGATATATATTCAGCATGTGATATAGAGCTAAGGGTGAGGTCCTCGTGATATTTGTGATTCGATATGTTTGGACCGGGCTGAGTACCGCGGTGGAAATTTTATCAGGATGGGATCCTTGTGATTTGTTCATATGCTTTGCTTCTTCCTTGTTATATTGCTTTTGTAAGTAAGTATTGATAGAGAGTTGTGCATATGGTCTTGTTTTATAGTTCCTTTATATGTTTCTATTTTCATATTCAGCCATTTCATTATGTGCTTCTTTAGTTTAGCTTGCGAGGCGTGTGTCCGGTGGTGTTAGTTGTGACTCGGGGATTTGGGTGTCTAATAATGAGGTCTTCGTGTTTATTGCATCATTATCGGTATTATGGGACTTGTAAACAGAGTTCTTTCATATGTGAGTCTAATTGCCAATGCTGAGTTGATTTCGGGCAGCTATTGTGATCAAAAGTGTTATTATGAGCCCATGTGTGATGTGCTATAGTGTGTGGTCGTACCTTATGGGTATAGTCATGAGTTAATGCATCTGGTTGAGGCTAATGCCGGATACGGATTTAAAATCGGGTCTTTTGGAAATGAGTAGAAGGTGAGAAATTAGGGTATGAGGCTTATCGGTGATAATAGGAAGGCTAAATTGCAGTTGTGATGGCGTCATCAGGCTTATGTAGGTTGGGGTGATGTGGGATGAACTGCGGGTATGTGTTGGAAGTTTGCAATTAGTGATTGGATGAGTTCGAGGTGAATCTTGGCACGTTCGAGGACGAACGTTTGTTTTAAGAGGGGGAGAATGTAACAACCCGACCGGTTGTTTTGAGAATTTAAGCTCCGTTCGGTAGTGTAAAGTCTTGAACAGCTTCACATTGTGTATGTCGACCTACGTGTGTGGTTGGATACAGTTACCGGATGATCCGGAGTCGAATTGGAAGAGAAATTTCAATTTTTGAAGCTTAAGTGATGTAAATTGACCGGAGGTTTGACTTTTGTGAAAACGGCTTCGGAATGAGTTTTGGGTGATTCCAACATCTTCATATGATTATTTTGGACTTAGGCGCGCGTCCGGAATTGGTTTTGGAGGTCCGTAGAGTAATTCGAGGTAATTTGGCGAAAGTTAGAATTTCGGCGATTTCGGCAGATAGGTGAAATTTTGATATCGGGATCAGAATGGAATTCTGGGAATGGTTGTAGGTCCGTTGTGTTATTTGTGACTTGTCTGCAAAATTTCACGTCAATCCGAGTTGAATTGATAGGTTTCGGCACGAGTTTTGATATTTGAAAATTTGAAAATTCATAAGTTTGATCTTTGGTTTGATTCGTCGTTTTGGTATTGTTTTATGTTATTTGAAACCTCGAGCGAGTCCGTGTTAGGTTATATGACTTGTCTGTTTGTTTGGACGGGGTCCCGGAGGTCTCGGGTGAGATTCGGATAGGCTTTGGGTCAATTCTCTCTTATTTTTCACTGTTGATATTTGTCAGCTCATTTCCTTCTCCGCGTTCGCGTCCACTCGAACGCGTTCGCGATGAGTTATGGTGGAGTTGCTTCGCGTTCGCATCATAGCCCTTGCGTTCGCGAAGGGTTTATTTTTTTGGCAGCCTTAACTCCTTCTACGCGTTCACATCTTTGCCTACGCGTTCGCGTAGGTCCCTCTTCTTCCTCTCCGCGTTCGCGAACACATTGCCGCGTTCGTGATGGTCAACTGGGCAGACTCACCTTCCTTTCTTCGCGAACGCATCCCTTTCTCCGCATTCGCGATGCACAAATTCCTGGACAGAATATAAGTTTTCAAAATCGAGGGTTAGACCATTTTATTCATATTTTGACTTCTAGAGCTCGGTTCTTGGCGATGTTTTAGGGGGTTTTCACACAATTCGATTGGGTAAGTGTTATTCAACTAGAATTAAATATATTACATGATTTTATCTTTATTTTCATCATTTAATTTGTGTTTTTAATTGAGAAAATGTTGGTTTTGAAAGAAAACTTCTAAAATAAAAAATCGTGATTTGAGGGATCAAATGATATCGAAATTCGATAAATTTTGTATGGTTGAACTCGTATCGGGATGGGTATTCGGATTTTGTAAAATTTTACAGGTTCCGAGGTGCGGGCCCGGGGGTCGACTTTTTGGCCGATTTTTATATTTTTGTAAAGATTGAAACTTTATTATTCAGAATAGTTCCTTATATGTTTTATGTATATTTTGAAGTTGTTTTAGTTGATTTTGAGCCGTCCGGAGGTCTTTTCGCCGAGAAGTCCATTCTTAGAGTACCAGGTTGTCGTCTTTGAGGAAAGTATCTTGCCTAACCTTGTGTGGGGAAAACTACCCCTTAGGATTTGAGTCTTCTATGTTGATTGTAGCCCGTGTACGCGAGGTGACGAGTGCGTACTCGGATTTATTTGCAAATAGGTTGGCCTTTTAGGATTCTTAGGTCCTTATACTTCTTGTGTATGAAGTTGTAATTACTATGACTGCGTTCATGATTGCTAATTTCATCCTTTCCTGCTTAAATTAGAGTTACTTGCTTTTAGATTCTTTTGTTGTTTATTTGATCTTAATTGACTTAGCTGAAGATTTTACCTCTTATATAATTATGCTATATCTTTCTTCATAAACTGCCTACTTAGCTAAAATTTGTATTATCTCTCCTTGTAATTGTTTAGTAGTATTGGAGTATTTATATTTTGGTGTCAAGCATGCCTATGGGTCTTATATTGTGATTGATATGATATTTCATTAAGCACTACTTAGGCTTAACTTGATGGTTATAAATGTTGATCGTATTTTCTTGCCATTTCCTATTGCGAAGCATTGATTCAAGTTGGGATTTATTCCGTAAAGCTAGTTAATTAAGTAAGATTAGTTTAGTTGTTTTTCCTTGCCGGGATGATCTTGTTTTCATTGTTGACTCCCTTGCCGGGACAATATGGTTTCTATTATTGTTCATGTTGTTGATGATATTGTTTTCATTGTTGACTCCTTTGCCGGGATAGTATGGTTTCTGTTGTTGGTTATGTTGTTGATTCCCTTGTCGGAATGCTATCATTTCATTTGTTTGGGTGAGAAAGAGTGTAAAGCACGAAGGGTGATGCCGTGCCATTTCATTTACATTATCATGTGGGGAAAGAGTGTAAAGCACGAAGGGTGATGTCGTGCCATTATTTATATTCATTTGTTTGTGTGAGGAAAGAGTGTAAAGCAGGAAGGGTGATGTCGTGCCATTGTTTATATTCATTTGTTTGTGTGAGGAAAGAGTGTAAATCACGAAGGGTGATGTTGTGCCATTGCTTACATTCATTTGTTTGCGTGAGGAAAGAGTGTAAAGCGCAAAGGTTGATGTCGTGCCATATTATTGAAATTTAAAAGCGCGAAGGGTGATGTCGTGCCATATTATGGAGAGTAAAAACACGAAGGGTGATGCCGTGCGTGATACTGTGAGTGAGTGCTAATGCACAAAGGGTGATGTCGTGCCATATTATTGTGAGTTCATGGCACGAAGGGTGTTTCCGTGCAGGTGAGGACGAGGACATGCATTATGATGTGATATATGTTCCCCGTGTATACATTGTGCCTTTACTTTGAGTTGTTATTGTTGTACTTACATATTTGGTGTGGCTTATGGTTATCTTCCTGTACTTGACTTTTATCTCAATTGTTGTTGCACTGTCCATGTCTTTCAATTGCTTAATTTTCTTAATTTACGTGCTCTATCTATCGATTTCTATGGGAAAGACGAGAGTAAATGCACGAAGGGTGATGCCGTGCAGTTGTTCTATTGGAAGTTAAGTTCGAAATACATTTATTGGGAAAGTATATTTTAAAAACACGTATCTTGAAGAAATTACATTTAAAGATCCTTTTTCCGTAAAGTATATATACGTATTCAGAGAAAGTCCCTTTCAAAAGAAGTTTTCTATATAAAAAAAAAGAACATTATACTGTAAAGTTTTCAATATAAATTTGTGGGTGAAGGGATTACCGTCGAACAATTTATTAAATTGTTGGAGTTGTTGGCTAAGGTTCTGAGGTGGAGATTATCGCAGTGTTGAGTTACTACTTGTTCTTACTGTATTGTGGGTTTCAGTTTTGGTTGTGTTCCCGTCCATCCTTCTGTGTCATATTATGACTTTGCGTCGATTTATTGCTGTTTTTCCTCCCGCATTGCATTGTTATGTAGTTAATTATATGGTGTAATCTTTATGCAGATGTCATATTCCGTCATTTTCTATATTTATGCATGTTCGTTTTATTCGACCAGTGGGTGTCTTGACTAGTCCTCGTCACTACTTCATTGAGGTTAGTCTTGATACTTACTGGGCACCGTTGTGGTGTGCTCATACTACTCTTTTGCATATTTTTGTGTAGATTCCAGGTTTTCGCATCGCCGACCGAGTGATTCTTAGCAGCGCGGTTGCTATAGTGGAGACTCAAGGTAAAACTGCTTCAGCGTTCGCGGTGTCGGAGTCACCTTCTTATATTTTGTTCATACACTGTTGTATTTATTCCGAACAGTGGTAATAAGAGATTTTAGTGTAAATTCCTTAAAGCTTATGACTTGTACTCGCCGGATTTTGGGAAGATGTTCAGAGCATAGATAGTTATTTCAAAAAAACATTTAAAAGTTTGATATTATGATTTATGTTTATTTAATATTAGACTTACCTAGTCCTTAAGACTAGGTGCCATCACGATACCCAACGGAGGAAAAAATTGGGTCGTGACAACCGTACTCTGCACTTCTTGTGCAGATCCAGGTTCCGGTCAGAGTTGATTTCGAGTAGTAGCTGAATATTCGCATGGAGACACGAGGTAGATCTGCTGGCGTGCGCAGATTCCTGGAGTCTTCTCCATATTATTTATCTATTTTTTTATTTAATTCAAAACAGATATATTTTCTCTCAACCAAATACTTGTAGTATTCTTTAGTAGTTCGTGAATTGTGACTCCAAACTCTGGGTAGCTAGATATTAGCATTAGTTCCAATGATATCATTTTATTACTTCATACATTATTTTGGTATCATTTATTGGATAGTATTATACTTTTCATATGTTGGTAATTGTTTTAAATGTGGAAACCTCTGATGTTTGATTGCCTAGCAAGAATAGCGTTAGGCGCCATCACGGTCCCGAAGATGGGAAATTCGGGTTGTGACACATTTATTCAAATCAGTATTTAACCTATAAATGCGATGAGTATTCTATGTGAGATTGGTCCATTGGCTATTAATTTTATTCTTTGATCAATAATTTGTTTAGATATAAATATTAATATAGATATTAAAATATTATTAGAAAAATAATTACGAAAATATTTTATAATAACAAGGGAAAGAGAGGGAGATAAATAATCGACAAAAGTCATTTACTAACGTTATGACAAACATAAAGTGCAAAAGTTTGATTTTTTATCATTTGACACAAGAATTTTGTGGATAAAACTATAGTTATAATTAAACATTTATTTTATTATATGAGATGATATTAATAATATAAATCCTCAAACAATAAATTATTTTCATTAGTCATTACAAAATATAATCAAAGTATTTGAATTGACCTTCTTTTCCCTGGATATGAATTAACTAACTAGAAAAATAATCAAATTTTATTCCTTTCCAAATTCTTCATATATGTAAAATTATTTTTCAAGTTTACAAAATCTTAGAGTACATAAATTATTTTTTAGAATGTATTTATAAAGAGATTCAGGTGAGATACAATTTAACATATTTGTGAATTATATTATAAAATATGTATAATTACAAAATAATGCACAACTAAACTTTAACTAAATTCATTATTTATGCATATTTAGAAGATATTTAATACAATTACTATGAGAAAAATAATTTTTATTTTTTAAACTAATATTGCATTTTATTTTAATATCATTATACATATTTTTAATTGATAGAAACTATACGCACGTGCAACGCACTAGTATATATGGGGGCTTTTGCATCCGTACCCACTTTTTGTGCCACATTTTAATTTATACCCGCTTTGTAAAAGAAATTGCACCCGTACCCGCTTTTGCGCATAACTTCAGCATGCGGGGCTGAAGTAGCAAAGAAAAGCACGCAAAACTTCATCATTCTAGTAGACGGGCCTGAAGTAGCTTGCGAACTTCAGCTCTAGAGCTGAAGTTCCCAAGTTATAAAGACAACAACTTCAGCATACGGGGCTGAAGTTCCCCAGTTATAAAGACAAAAACTTCAGCATACCCCAGTTACACTGGGGAACTTCAGCTCTACAGCTGAAGTTTTGTCTTTGTAACTGGGGAACTTCAGC
>ML388045.1:87416-98519 GCA_005239525.1 Nicotiana knightiana | reverse complement strand
AAAACTTCAGCTCTAGAGCTGAAGTTTTGTCTTTGTAACTGGGGAACTTCATCCCCGTATGCTGAAGTTGTTGTCTTTATAACTTGGGAACTTCAGCTCAAGAGCTGAAGTTCGTAACTGGGAAACTTCAGCTCTAGAGCTGAAGTTTTGTCTTTGTAACTGGGGAACTTCAACCCCGTATGCTGAAGTTTTGTCTTTATAACTGGCGAACTTCAGCTTAACTGGTGAACTTCAGCTCAGCGAGGGAAAGGTAGCTGAAGTTATTTAAAAAGTGAGTACAAGTTAAAAGTTTTAAAAAAAGCGGGTATAGGTTAAATGGGGGCAACCAAATAGGGTGCCCCGCGCAATTTTTACGTATATATGAAACGTATAGATCAACTACCATATAATTCGAGCGATCCAAATCTACACTGTTAAATTTCAAATTAATCATATCAGATCCTGTGTTGAAAGAGTGGCCAAGAAATAAAGCTTGAAATATCATAAGTTGACTCACATAGTTTCATCATGGTAGTGGTCAGTACTCCCTCCATTTCAATCTATGTGACATGTTTGACTGAGCACAGAATTTAAGAAGAAATTTTTACACAAATAGTCAGCCAAATTAATTGTTTACTTTCTCTCTCTCTCTCTCTCTCTCTCTCTCTCTCTCTCTCTATTGATTATACATAATTATATACATTTAATGCATAAATTATGCGTATAATATACATTTGCTGGTTATTTTTAGTTTAAGTTATAGGGTAAGCGGCTATTTGGGTTAATTCTTCTTCTAAGAAAAAATGAAGACTTTTGGAACTTATGGTCCTAAACATGGGAAGTGCACGGTTATCCACTATTTAGAGATGTATTTACTCTTTAGCCACTGTTTAAAATATATTTACTATTTAGCCAGTGCTTAATAATCGTTTACCCGCCGGAAGAAATACCCATGTGCTAGACATGAGTGTTGTGTAAATATTAAGGACATAATGTTCTTAACTTCATGAATGATGTGTAAATATTAAGGACATGGTGTCCTTAACTTCATGAATGCTTTCCGTTATTAAACTTTAGGACATCATGTCCTTAACTTCATATGTACAGTGTAAAAATGTTAAGAACATGGCGTCCTCCATGTGCAGTGTAAATGTTAAGGACATAATGTCCTTAACTTGTATTTGCACCTTCTGTTGTTAAACTTTAGGACCTCATGTCCTTAACTTTATATGTACAGTGTAAGTGTTAAGGACATGGTGTCCTTAACTTCATGTGTGCAATGTAAATGTTAAGGGCATAGTGTCCTTAACTTTATGAGTGTTGGTAAATATTAAGGACATAGTGTCCTTAACTTCATGAATGTTGTGTAAATATTAAGGACAAAGTGTCCTGTATTTTCTCCTTCCGGTGTTAAACTTTAGGACATCATGTCCTTAACTTCATAAGAGCAGTATAAATGTAGGACATGGTGTCCTTAACTTCATGTGTGCAGTGTAAATATTAAGGACACCGTCCTTAATATTTACACAGCACACATGAAGAAAAGGTAAAAACGTCTTTTCATATTAATTTTAATAGAGTAGTGGCTATTTTTGCTCAGCATTAAAAATACTGGATAAAAACTAAATACCATGTTAAAAAGTGGTTATCCCACGCCATTTCTACTCCTAAACAAGGTAAAAAGGGGGCCAGAGTACTTTTTTTTTGGTTGGTAATTATGACTTTTTATTACCAAGTAAATATTTACAAAGTGTTCAAAATCTCTAAAGTTGGACAACAGCCCCAACTTTAGTATACTTCGTCTACATCCAAGAAAGAAAATAGAAAATTGTAACTTATGTTTTATCTACTAACCACACTAACTAGGATAGTAATCAAGTTGCTTCAAAAGTAACGCCAATTTCTTCCTCGTTCTTCCTTTGCCATGTATGTCTTGAATAATCTGCCTCACTATGGTTGTTGCTGATCTGGTTTCCTGTTGAAAGATTTTGCTGTTTCTTTCCAACCAGGTATAATATATACTTCCTTCAAGAGCCATTCGGTATACTTCTGCTTTGGCATTGTTACCACAAGCATGCTTTTGAGCCCATTCGATTTCTTCCTTCCATCACATAGCTTGTCGTTGAATTCCTTGTCATTTGGATAGTTGCTGCCAGATTTGAGATGTGGTTGTGCATTTAAAGAACAAGTGTTGTACATCTTCTTCATCTCTGTCACATAATGAACATGTTGTATCATACCCCATTCCCCATTTTTTCAGTATCATCTTTGTATAAAGTCTGTCTTGAATTGCAAGGTATAAAATGAATAACCATTTGGGATAGCCCTAGTTGTTGCATGTCAATTTCCTCCATTGCACTTTAGGATAGTTGTCTCTCATCTTATTATACATTGTCTTTATAGCATATATCTCACCATTCAGAAACTCATCTGTAGTTACTCCTGCATTCTCCAAATAATTTTTAGCCTTTAGGACCTTCTGGATTAGCGAAGATGTTTGCAGAGCAGTGCTTTCCCACACTTCATTTCCCTTAGTATAGTAGATATGCACCCATTGTATCCATATCCTGTCCTTCTTCTTGCATAAGTTTCAATAGTGCTTGAGTATGGCAACTTTATTCCATGTGGAGATATCTACTATGTTGAGACCACCTGCTGATTTTTGGTAAACAGATTTTGTCCCATGCTATTAGAGCCTTCTTTGAGCATTCACTATTCCCATTCCACAAGAATCTTCTGCATACTTGTTCAATCCTCTAAATCACCTTCTTTGGCAAAATGAAAATTTGGGACCAAAACTGTTGGATGGCTATGAGTTACTCCTGATCAACTGTAATCTCCCTGCATAAGGCAGCATCTTTGATGTCCATGTAGTTACTCTCCCTATCATTCTCTCTATTAATGGTTGAAGTTGTCCAATTGCTAATCTTTTTGAGCTCAATGAAACTCCCAGGTACCTGAAGGGCAGAGATCCCACAGAGAAGCCTAATTCTTGTACAGTTTGCTGCTGAATCTGGCTTGGTACACCTCCAAAATAGACAACACTTTTCCCTTGGTTGGCTATTAACCCATATTCCATATAAAACTACTGAAATTGTTTATATAATAGCTGAGTAGATACCACGTTACCCCTACAAAATAGCAACAGATCATCTACAAACCCCAATTGTACTATGTTCAGCTTGTCACATCGAGGGTGGTAGTTAAAATCTGGATTTTCTGCCAGTGTTTTCAGTAGTCTGCTAAGGTACTCCATGCCAATTACAAACAGAAATGGTGACAAAGGGTCACCCTGCCTTACTCCTCTCTTGCAGTAAAAGGGATACTTGGTTTACCATTTATGACTATAGAATATGAGACTATCGATATACACACCATGATCCATCTTATAAATTTTTTCGGAAAATTCAGAGCATTTAGAACTTGTTCTAGAAATACCCATTTTATAGAGTCATAAGTTTTTTGCATGTCAATTTTAATCATGCATCTTGGCGACATCCCTTTTCGCCCATATCCTTTCACTAGTTCATGACTAATGATAATATTATTTGTAATGACTCTACCAGGTACAAACGCAACCTGACTCTTATCAATGAGGTTGTCCATGACTCCCTGTAGTTTGTTAGTGAGCATTTTGGATATGATCTTATAGAGTGTGGAGCAGCAGGATATAGGTCTATATTGTTTTATTGAGTAGGGGTTCTTTACTTTATGCACCAAGGTAACATATGTGCAATTTATCGGCTGGTAGAGTTTATTAGTATCAAAGAAATTCAGAACAGCTTCAGTTACCTCATCTCCAATCATGGTCCATGCTTTCTTAAAGAATAGTAAGTTGAATCCATCTATCCCTGGGGCTTTGGTATCATCAATCCCCTGTAGTGCTTGCCAAACTTCTTCTCTGGTAAAAGGTCGAATAAGCTGCAACTGTTGTGTTCTTGATAACATAGATCCCCTCTTCATAACATCTAGATTCACAGCAGGCAGTGTGGGATTTGCATCCCCAAACAGGTTCTTATAAAATCTTAGGATCTCCTCCTATATCCCCTTTTCTGTTTGAACAACATCACATGTTGCATTAACTAGTGATTTGATCTGATTCTGGGCTCTTTTGTTCTTGATGTTGGCAAAGGAATAAGCTGAATTGGAGTCCCCTAATTTTATCCATTGCAATCTAAATTTCTGTTTATATATGTTCTCCTCTATTAAATCCCATTTCTCCAGCTATGACCTCGGCTCTTTTTCTACTTCTAAGTTATGTGGATCTTGGTTATATGTTCTCATTTGTTGCTGCAGCTCCTGAAGATCATTCATGATACTTTTTATTTTGTCACTTATCCCAAAAAAACTCCTTTGTGTTTAGGCTTTTCATTGCATGTTTAATGATTTTCAACTTGAGCCATACTATTTTCATATACATTGCATTTGTTGTGATCTTACAGCTTTCTTCTACTGCTTTCCCAAAGCTTGGATGATCAGCTAAACAATTCAAGAATCTGAAAGGTCTTGGTACCTTTCTATGTTGCCTCCCCAATTCAATGCTTAGTGGTGAGTGATCAGAAAAGTACAGATTTAGGACATTAACTTGAATAGGAGGCATGTTGTTCATCCATTCTCCATTAACTAATGCCCTGTCAATTTTGTTGAAGACATGGTTGTTAGTCAATGTGAATGGTCTTCCTATTGTCTGTAATTCAGTCATACCAACATCTTCCATAAAGTCTCTTATCTTATGGTCTTGCACCACATTACCATATTTTTTATCTTCAACTTCAAGTACAGCATTGAAATCCCCCATTACAAGCCATGGCTCTTGTTGTTTACTTTCTATTTCCCTAAGCTTCCTCCATAATTCCTTCATGTCATGCACTGTTTGTAAACCATAAACAACTGTAAAATGAAAAGTTAGTGCAGTATTAGGAAAGCTTACTGCAGCCTGTATATATTGATTATGTGTGTTGATCTTCTTAACCACAACATGCTTGGGATCCCATATCAGTCGTATCCTTCCTTTATTATTCGGGGAAGTATTTGAAAAATATTCCCATGTAGGTTACATTTTGTGTATCACCTGGCCCACTTTACATTCTTTCACTCTATGTTCTATGATAGCTATAACACTAGCTTTATTCTCTTTAATAAACTCCCTTAGCTCCTTTTGCTTATACAACTTATTCATTTCCCTAACATTCCAAGTGATGATTTTCATCTTAGTAATGGAGGGAAATGGTTGTGATCATCTGTACCACCTTGGCTACTTTGTCCTCTTTCACATTGCATGTTTTGCTGTATTTTCATGACTTGCCCTTGTGGATCATTTGCCCACCCTGCCAGTGAGCTAAAGCTATTGTTTGTGTCAACATTTCCTTCTTTTTTTCCCCGATTTTAGCCATTTTAGTGGCTGATTTCGCTTTCACCACTGTCCATCCTTCCGTTTGTGTTTCATTTGACGTAATCTATGCTTTATCTTCAGAACCTTTTCCACCATTTGTTTGACCATTTTCATTTTGTACTTGCACATTTTGTTTATCATTTATCTTCAACACTTGTTCACTCATCCTCCATACTTGCATAGGCTTTGGTTTCTTCCCTTTTAGAACTTGTAGTGGTTGTTTCTGGACATTCTTAGTCTTGAAAACTGTGTCCTATTTGCAAACATGATGCACAATACTCAGGTTCCCAGTCATATATCACTTCTTGTTCAAACACCCCACCCTTAGGATTTTGGAGTGTAATGCATTTAGGGAGTGGTCTAGTAACATCCATTTCTATGAGTACTTGCATATGATATACGTGCAATATCGGTGGTGCACTCATCAGCATATACAAGAGTGCCTAGACCACTACTGATTTTGCTCAGTGACTTCCCTCCCCAGCAGCTTAGAGGAAGATTTAGGAACTTAACCCATATTGGAATAGTTTTAAGTATTTCGTTCTGAAAATTGAACTCAGTAAACCATTCTTTCATTATCAAAAGCCTGTTGTTAATTGGGTTTGGGCCTGACAACAGCACTTCATCCCTTTCCTCCATACTCTTGAATCGGATGACAAAATAATCATCATTGTGATAATATATTTGGGGCTTCTCTACAAATTTCCATTGTGTTATGAGAAATCTCTCCACTGCTCATATCGATGAGATTCTCCAATGACATACAAAATTATAGCCAATCTCCATTTTGCATTTTCTTCTTTTATATCCTCCTGCTCTAATTTTACAATTATCTTCCCTTCCTGAATACTAGGTGGTACATACTTGAGACTCATGCCTTTGGATGCCAACTGATTTCCCGTAACAACACTTGCCCAAGTTGTATGTTCCCATTCCCCTTAGGTGAATCAGTACTCCTTAACACCTGAACTTCATCATTCTTCTTGTTGTTGATCAACCATTGTTACATTAGGGTTTTCCTGCATTCCTCTAGCTTTAACCCCAGATATACTCCCTGCATTACAAGTGGTACCATCACTATTATCAACCTTCCTGCATGTGCTTGATTCAGCTATGCCAGCTATTGATTTCCCTTTCCCAGTGATTTGAGTGTTCTCAGACCCCTGATTGTCCAGTTGATTATCCTTACACGTCGGTGTTTGTTTCTCAGCAGATCTGTGGAGATTTCCTCCATTCGGTGATTTTCCAATTCCAGATCCTATCTTCAATTCCTCAAGTTCTGTAATCAGAACCTTGTTCACCCGCTTCTGTGGTCGTCCTCGCCCTCCCATTCCAGAGCCAACGCACGTTAGTAGATCACCTAATCGTACGCCAAGAGAGAAAAGAAGAGAGAGTAGCCAATATACATTAGGGCCCAGAGTATTTGTGTGGTTATAAAAGCTTCTCATTAAGGGTAGAATTGTAAGTATAAGCTAAATTGTTTCCAAATTTAGAATAGGGTCATTCTTTTTGGAACGGACCAAAATAAAAATAAGTTTACATAAACTGAATCGGAATCGGAGGAAGTAGCTCTTTAGAGATGTAACATTCTTTTAGATGTAGGAGATCGAAATGCATCTTAAAGTGCTACAGCAAATAATAAGTCATTTCATAGATGCTTTCTTGATAATATCAAGGCTAATCAGGGAGGCCACAAGAAACAAGAGAGAAGGTAAACTAGAAGATTTTGAAAAATAAACATACTAACGACGACACAGTAGTTTTAGTCTCGAAGGAACGTAAAAATTTACTCGTATCAAATATTTACACTAGATTAATAAATGAATGACACGTCTTTACACATGTAATTTTGCACTTAACCATGCATAATTAAATTTCCACTTCACTAAAATCACCAACCCTAATAATTTGGAGGAAATCAGTTAAAGAGGACTTCTACAGGTCCATGACCCCGGATTTCTTTATAAACAAACAAAACAAAATCCTAGTTGCCATGAATAAGAAAATTTCAACTTATCTTAGTTGTCAATGGGTAAGGACTAAATGGAAAATAAGAGAAATAGAAACACTTCAAAATAAAATCTCTTACACCAAAAAGGAAACATCCTTTGCTCTGAAGACCGATGATCTTCCTTTTTATCCTTCTTGGCCCTGCAGCAGTACCCTGCAATCAATTGACTGAGTCGTTTTCCTTATCCAAAACAAGCATCACCAACGTTTTGCTTTTATTTGTTCTTCTTTAGTTTTTCTTTTTTGCTTAAATCTGAAAAACCAATTTCATAAATCACGACTAAAAGTTTGGTGGATAGATTATAACTTTAAAGAGTAATATCGAAGTTACAGAATCGCACGAACCGAAACAGAAAAGTAAAAAATCGAAGCATACCGCATTTATTTCAGTTTAATATTGGTACAACATACTATTTAGAATCGTAAACGGATGAAAACTCCTAAAATTAATATTACCAAGCCTGCTAGTTCTATGGGCGCTAATTGCACCAGAATCCTCCGTTTGGGCACAATGTTAACAACATCCAACCTGACCGCTCTGCATGGTGCAGATGAGAGAACCTACAGACCATTAAGTTGGTGAATCCTGAATGGTTTAGTTTCCTGAAGCTGGATCATTTTTGTATTGCTGCTCTACCATTGGAGGTAGGAGAAGAGCAAGTCTGGTTTTGTATCTTGCAATTCGACGAAGTCTTTCTTCCCTTAATCTGCAGATTTCCAAGCACAACCAATCATATAGTCACCGATAAAGTCTAAAAACAATTTCCAGCTAATCACATTTAATCCATATACCCCTCCCCACCTTCCCACCTCTTTGGGGCACCACAGAGAAAGGGTCAGAAGCAGCTCAATCCACAAGGTAACAGTTACATCCTTAATTTTGAAAAGACAAAAGACCACAAATGTTTCTTACCGTGATCTAATCCTTTTAGCACGCTTGACATGTCTTTGCAAAAGTTCTTTTGGAGATAAATGCTCGACAGACCCCCCATCCTGCAGGCAGACAAAAGCAGAATCATTTGTTCCGTTCTATACCGAACTCCAATTGCCATCTCAACTACGTAACCACATCAAACAACTAGGTGCAACTATGCATGCTGCTATGCAATCAGACATGAGAATCCTTACACATCATGAGCTGACTAGAAATGACAAAGCCATGAAATTGCAACATGGCTTTAGCAGCACCCAGAGACAAAGATTAAAAGAGATAAACACGCCTCTGCGGACATGCTGTTAGTAGGTCAACCTTCGAAAAGATTTTGTATGTTATAAAACTCAGGATCCAGTGCCCACAATTGAACTTGCTTAACCTTTGAAAAAATATTTTGGAGATACAAACGGGCATGTATCCTTTTTTTGTAAAGAAAGAGGGCTACTTCACGAGCCGCTACTAATAATCGCAAAGGTAAGCAAATTGAATATGGAGCTACTAGCTAGTATAGAACAAAGTAGAACTGCTGAAGCAGAATGTTGGAGATACAAATAAACAGAATGTTGGATATAGCCTCTTGAGATCCAACATACTCCCCTGTTTCCTAAATGATTGAACTGCTCATATATTTAAAGGGTACGTCCAATGCCTTTGATGAAAAAAAAAATTCTCTTATAACGCACACCACGAGCAATCCACCGGACAGCCTATCCAACTCAGACATGGCCTCACACCAAGTACTGCAGCTGGGAATATGTACCTAGAATCTCCAGGCTGTTACTCCCATGCCTCAAAACACTAGGCCATCCCTTAGGACATGCTTTTGATGAAAGTTAACATACAATTGACTTGTCTTTCAAAGGGAACTTGGGAACTAAACATTACCATGTTTTCAAAACTTGGGCATTCAAAAAAAATAGTACAAAATCCTGGAAGAGCACGATTGCATAGCACAAGTCATTGATCTTATCTGGACAGCAATAACTGCCTGGCAGATGTAATGCTCACCAAGGAGTAAACATGGTCAGTCAGGGAGGTTTTGGCACATAAACATTAACTGAGATCCATCTTCATTTGCTACTAAAAATCAACAGCCCAGACACCTTAGAAACCAGTAATCTCAGATACACCAATCATAAGTTTGAGTTGGTTTTTCTGTTTATTAAGTGGCTGGAAAACACATCTATTTTTGCTTTCTTGCATCAATAACAAACTATTAATATAAACAAAATTAGTGTCAAGAAGAGCCGTTACCACAACACTAAGAAAATAGTAGAGGAAAGCAAAAAGTAGCAAACAAGTGGAATACCAGATACAAGTGATTCAAGAAAAGTTAAAATAAGACTAAGACCTTACCCGAAATATGACAATTGTAATAAATAAATAAAAGATAGCAAAGGAACAGAACAGAACACCAGAAAGAAGAGTGATTCCACAAAGGATAAAGAAGACTGCATTAGTTCAAAATAACATCTACCAAAATGAGATAATAAAGATTAGAGGCAGCACCATAAAATGACAGAGGGAGTCACCAATCTTTATACTCCCACTTCTAGAGTGAACCAATTGCAGGAGGATCATTTACAGGAGAATAGTTTCATATCTTGCCAAAAACTGATTGAAGGAAAGCAACGAGGGTAACAAATAACAAGAAAGATTTGGATGGGGGTGAATTGATAGGAAAATGGACTAAATGGAAAAATTGACAAAGGAACATACAAAATTAGAAAATACTAGAGCATGTCATGCAGTGAAGTGAGGCATACCAAATGCAACCTGCTAGCATGTTGCTGATTCAGGGCTTCTACATATGAGGACGCTGGCTATGATATATATTCCAGGTGACATTCTCTATATTCGGGGACCTAGAACATCCATCCCCCCCCCCCTCAAAAAAAAGGGAATCTAAAAATAACGTAATAAAAATGTCGCCCTGATTTCAATTAACACATCCTTAAACCATTATTTACTATTAAATTTGAGTTAGATACTTCACGTCCCCAATGCAAACAACAATAGCTGAATTATTGCCAGGCATCTTTATCATTTTGGTACAGGAATCATATTCAAAATTCACTCCCCAAGTAGATAAACTCAAGTTCGCACCTCTTCCTCTTCTTCTTTATCTCCTTCCTTTTTCACATGAGACTCGGCATCTTGTGGAGCTAGGGGCAAAGGTCTAGGAAGAGACCTAACACCATCCATGTATTGCGACTGCCAAGGAAAGGTAAAGCAAATAAACATAAAAATGAACAAATGTCATCTAAAACTACAATGTTTTTATTGCAAAATTTCAAACACCGCATCAAGAAACTCATTCAAAACTATAGTTGCATCATTTTTGCCAAGACAATTAATTTAATAATACACAAATGAAGACGAGAGAAGAATCAGAGCTAGAGTAGCAAGAGACAATCATGATCCGATACTGATTTCAAACTTTCAATTTCACCAAACGTCCTCCTCTACCTCTACAATTCATGAGCCTATCTTTTTTTTTTTCAAATATTAAAAGAAAAAAATTAAAAGAGAAAGGAAAAGGAGCAAAAACGACTATTAGCCCTAGTTAGGAAATTGAATGAATTTTTTGTCAGACTCATGTGATGCTGATATCAATGAGGAATAATTACCCACCTCTTTAGAAAAAGAACCTGAATGACTTTTGGACTACTAGGATCAGTATGAGTATTGAAGAGAAGTGAGAGCACCACGATCAGAACTGGCTTCGAAACATTTAGAACAAGCCAAATTTAGGGAAGGGTGTCATACAGAACTTTGGTTTGGGTGG